>QANX01001328.1:0-10648 GCA_003254975.1 Ochetophila trinervis
TCTATCTAATTTTCTTTATTTTGTTTTTTTACATGGTAAAGCAAAAACTATAATGCACTCAGTTTTAAATAATATGAATTTTGAAATAATTTAAATAAAAATAAATTGAAAAAAAATAAGGATAAGACCGTTTGCAATGGCTAAGAACAATCATATTTTGCAGTTGCATCTCCTAGCTACTAATTTTTTTATTTTCAATCACACTCTTTACAACTGTTATATTAAAACAAAATGACCTTCAAACAAACTATCATACATAGCAATCTATCAAACACAAATACAAGTCTTTCCCCACAGAACAAAACTATCAAATATAAAAGCAAAAACAAAGATATTGACTTTCTGATCAAATAGCTGCAATCAAATTAATAGACTTTATTGTAAATGGAGCAGCCATGCGTTAAATGGTGCTAACAAGCAATGTTGCAACTAATACTGATTTAGAGTAAAATTCATGAACTAATGGACACATATTTATTATTTTGTGGATGGAAAGGAGGGAATTGCTTTCACACTGTAGCTGATCAAATAGACCAAGCCACCAAGGCATGATACAAATCTCTTATTCGCATCACAAGATGCTAACTGAGTTACTAATCTGGTAGATTAGTGCAATGGCTTCAAACATGAGGATTCTGGATAAAAAAAATGAGGGTATCACATGCGTAGCTAGCTGCTTTTTATTTGACTATTACATTTTTGACTTTCTACCACGGTTTATTAGGTGGACTTTACCTAGGCAGTAGGGGAATGAATTGCATTAAACATAGCTGAAATGAAATATTTGACATTTTATTGCTTTTCTTTTTGAAAATTCACATAGGTTTTTAGAGGTAGAATAATGAAAGTCCTAGTTACCCTAATTATAAACTATTGGGATCCTATTTTCTATTTTGAACTGTTAATGTCTATAACTTGCTGCTAACGAACAACTTTATTGTAGAGAGAAGATAGAAAAAGAAGCTAGAGAAAGAAACTATATTTCATTTAATGAATAATAATTACATCTGACACACACTATTTACTATTTACAGTGTATTGCTTCTCATGATTACAAAAGAAAATCGGTTATTAAGCATATAACAAACTAACAAACTCATTAATCAATATTATACACGTGTCATGCATCTTCTAAATGCTTTTCCAACATTAACAAACAAACTTGAATCTGATCGTTATAGAATATTTGGGGGGGGGGGGAGCGGGGGGAAGTAGATGATGTTTGGATGGCTTATTAGACCATAAAAATGATGTAAATGAGGCGAAACAAACATTAAAGTAAATATAGCTTAGAGTTGACGCTTGTTTAGCTTGGTTTTCGGTGATGTGAGGATCATAATTATTATGAATATGGAAAGAGTTTAAATTCTCCAGGCTCCTGGAAGACAGTATTTAGTATAACCACTCATGTGATTTAAGAATGAACTGAGTTTGCAAACTGTTAAGTTTTTTTGGTGATCATAATTTTTTTTAACTACAACCTAGCAAGCAGGTTTACTAGGTCTGACAACATGTCGTATTAAACCGTGTTCGTGTCGTGTCGTTTCGTGTTCGTGTCAAATTTTTTTCACCCAAATTCAACCCATTAAGCATTTGTGTCGTTCCGTGTTCGTATCGTGTTTAATTCGTGTATACTAAGCTTAAATACATATTTAAATGATATGCTAAACTTATTAAAAAAATATATTAACATATTAAAATTCAACATAATTAATAATTATAAATTCAAAATATGTAAAATATTACAAATTAAAATTATATTAAATAATTATCGTGGTTAAGAAAATAAAATATGCATTACAATTGTCAGTTAAAAAATTTAAAATATTATAAACTAAACTAAAATTGTATAACTAATATAAGTAATAAAAAAGATAAAATTTTAAATAAAATATCAATATATAAATAGATATAAAAATTATCATTTTTTAATGAAATAAAATATAAATTTTATAATTTTTAAAAAAATAAAAAAGTAATGTAAAATGTTAATTATAGAAAAATAATTAAATTAATAATTTTTTTATCGTGTTATATCGTGACACGTTATATTAATGTATTTTAATCTGTTCTAATTTATTTTTTTATTATATTTTATTATATAACACTGATATCAATTAAGACTGATAAATTATATCCAAATTCATAAATTATTATATTGTACCATACTGTATTATTATCTCATATAAAATTTTGCCAGCCTAAAAATTTACTATTGTTGGTCATCTTGTAAGTTTTTTTCTCGCATATTCTTTTTCTTGAACAAAAGCCGAAACCTGAAAAAATCTCATTCTGACATGTTATTTTTCTTAAATAAAAGCTCAACGTTGTCAAACTTCCAAATTCATGAACACAGAGAGAAAACGAGTTCTGATCGCTTCTGAGTGTCAGTCTGATTGATTGGACATGCTAAAATACTATACTGTTTTTATTCCGTTAATTATAACGGAAAATATGTAACCCCGAAAGATATTAAAATTTCTGATAACCTCAGATATTGGGTCGGCATTTACCCAAATGGAACGTAAATGTTACATATCCAAAAAGAAAATAAAAATTATAATTATTTTTTTTTCTGGGAAAATAAAAATTATAATTGAGAAGTGCTAGTTGCACTGCAAAATTAACTATATACAGTTTTATGCCCAATTAATATACTAAAATACCCTTTTTGGTATCTTTTTTATATAAATATTTTGTTTTTGTATATTTTACATTCTTTCTTCCTTAAAAGCCTATATTTTTTTTTTCCCTATGACATGCCAACGGTCTGCATATGTTGGTGGCTTCTTCTTTTTTTTTTTTTTTGCTAAAGGAAAATAAAACTAATGTTTAAAAATACAAAAGGAAGAAAAAGGGTAGCTTAGTAAATTAAAATATGCAGATCTGTAAATAGTCCATTAGAATTGCAAAACCAACTTTTTTTTTCTCTCTCTGAACTCCGACGCCGATCGTACGCCGGAAAATTAATTGCCATTCACCGAGTTTTCCCGCTGGTTAGAGTGTGAGAACGGAGGAGGATTTTCTCTGTGCGCGACATCATGAAGTTCTGGAAGAGCCGCAGCAACCTGATTGAAGAAACGTTGCCCGATTGGCGGGACAAGTTTCTGTCGTACAAGGACTTGAAGAAGCAGTTGCAACTGATTTACCCGAAGGACGCCGGAGATAAGCCTCCTCCCTCCAAAAAGCCCAAGCTTCCCGTCGGCGGTGCGGATTCCGTTGAGCCTGAGAATAACGAGGAAGGTGGCGAGGTGACGAAGGAGGTCAGCGATTTCGTGAGGCTGCTGGAGGAAGAAATCGAAAAGTTTAACGGTTTCTTTGTTGACCAAGAGGAAGAATACGTTATCAAATGGAAGGTAATTAATTCCTTTTCACTTTCTTGATTGTCATTGGAGGTTTTTTTTTCTTTTTTTTTAAGTTATATCTTCCATTTTCCTCAAGGAGAAGATGGGATTTGGCATTCCTGGTCCGAATATTAGGAATCAAATGCATTTATTTAGTTTCATTACTAAATGTGGTTTTGTTATATATACGAAAATCTTTAGGTATTTTATTTTCTTTTTCTTTTTCGTAGGAAAAATATGCTTTTCGTTGTCTTGAACAATATCGAGAATCTGTTATATTCTTAATTCAGAGGTTAATCGTTTCCTTTTTTGAGATCTCGGCACTGCACGGTTTTAGAGGAATGCTAGAAATGTTGGTTTTCCTTTTAAATTTATGTATAATAAGATTTGTTTGCAAATCAATCCTAGTTGCTTAGTCCTTGAGTATGGAACTTAAAAGTTTGATCCTGAAACATGTTCCACCTTTGCGGTTTTGGATATTTGATCCTCAGTTCCTTTCTTTCATTCGCAATTATCTTACACAGATCACTTTAAAATTAGGGTAAAACTTTTTTTTTTCTTTTCTTTTGCTTTGACTTATCTATTAACACAAAGCACGAGAAATTGTCATCATCTAGTGCCTCAACTACAAGCGGATGAATTAGATTATTAAAAGTAGTATAGACTGCTATAGCTAGTAATAGTTAGCCCCGATAAAAAAAATAAAAAATAAAAAAAAAAGAGTTTACCAACGATTTGTACTATAAATAATGAAGAAGTGTATTTTTTCCGAGCTCTGTTTCTTTACTTTTAATAATGTTCCAGTGGCAAGTATCCCATTTCTAAGTGGACTAAGCAACTTGATCCATTAAGCAATTGTCCTTCCCCAGCATTCTTGGATGCGTCTTGCAATCAAGCCCCTTTCTTCTTATCCTACCAAAAAATGGTTCCTTTCTCTGACTGGCCCAAGGATATACCTTTATACCCTCTCTCTTACCTTTTGTGGTGCCTATGCCCCAGTTGGAACTATCTACCTGAGGCTGTCCCTTGGCCCTTAGGTCTTGACAGAAGGTTAGAATTATCTCTCTTCCAAAGTCCATGTCTCACTGATGGCTCAGGCACACCACTGGAAGGAGGGGCCTTAGATGGCACCTATCAATCTTACAGGGAATTTGTTACCAAGAGCTTCTTTTTTTTGAAATAGGAAATCTGTAGTTTAGTTTGTATTGGTTTGAAGACTAACTAATTACGTTATGTATCAAGCTAATATTAGATTTTCTAAGTTCGTGGAGAGTGACTGTGGGTGGCGTGGTTTTATTTCCATTTTCTTTTTTCTTTTTTTAAATTGAGTGGAGGTAGGGAGGGTAGGAATGGCTTATGCTTATCTTGATAATTTTTCTGATAATCTGATCTAGGTTATTGAGTCAAATATCCATATCTTTTCAGAATTAAAAATCTGTATCATTGCAGAATCTCGTTATCTTGTACATGGTAGAATTTTAATTGTCCTTGTGCTAGTAAGTTGGATGTTTAAACAAATTTGCATCTGCTTAAAGTTTTAAATATTTGTCTGGTTCACAAGCTCATTCAAGTACTCCTGCTGCTTCTTAAATTGGGTGTTTCTCTTTGGTGTGTGGTTATGCACTTGTCTTTTCACAATTTTGTATGGTCACTGCTTTTTTATCACATTTTCACATGAATTGTTGGATGGCATCATAGGTACCTTTTTAAAGTTACCAATTGTCACTAATGTTGTTGTAACTTCCTTGGGTAATTAAAGGTTTTGTGGTACAGGTGATTTTCTTGCTAAATTTGTTTATTTTCTGTCTTTTGCGCTTTTGAACTGCAGGAGCTGCAAGATAGAGTAGCAAAGGCCAAAGTATCAAATAAGGATTTGACAGATGTAGGGAGGGAAATTGTGGACTTTCATGGAGAAATGGTTCTGTTAGTAAATTACAGCACCCTTAACTATACAGGTAATTTTGTGTATCTTTTGGCTGTGAACAAGGGTTCTTTGGTTATAAAGGATGCATGTAGTTTATGGTCATGAGAATAAATCTATCATTCTCTTAACGATGTAAATACATAATTGCATAGAAGACTACCATGAAGATGCAAAACCCAATAAATGAAACATAATAAGATATAAAAAAAAAAAATTGATAATGACTTCAGTTTTGTCTCCTTAGATTTTTATGCCAGAAAAATTCTAGGAAAGCACAATCTTTTTCTTCTTAGGCACTTATTAATCATTATTTGTATTGCATAACTCATGGACTTGCATGCAAAATGGGTAAAAAATTGAACATGGCACCTAGTACATGCTTTTAGTCTGTGGTCATACAAGTAATACACATCTTTTGTTTCATACATGATATAAGTGTGTATTTTGCTTTAATGAGAATATTGCTTGGGCCGTCACACTTTACTTCTAACAATTTGTAGTTTTCTTTGGCCCTCTTGTGGGATATCTTTTACTTTTGTTTTTAAATGGCAAAAATAAGAGAAAAAGAAGCTACAACTTTTTATTTAGTGTTTGGGAGTTTTATGTAAAAAGAGCTAAATATGGGACACCTATTATGTCTATTTTTGATATTTAATAAGAGGGTAAAGTTTTTTAAAACAACTTTCTTGTTTTCTCTGAAGAGCTTACTGGAGAGGTCATCTGTTGACTTTATCTAAAAGCTCTTTAAATGCCTAAACTATTCTAATAAATTATTCAAAGACTCTCATAAGTTGCTTTTGAGCCATAAAAGACAGAAGCAATTTTTCAAAGCGTTGCCAAATAGGACCTTTGTGTTCTTTAACTGAAGATCAAACCTTCAGTTCAATGTTCTTTGAGGTTTGTGTCTGATCAGGAGTAAGTACAATAAAGCTATATTTCTTCCTTCTGTATTTATTCTCTTCATTCGAATGCCTTAAAATAACCTAGAACCAATGCCAAAGGGATACAACTTTTTGTTTATGGTTTCTTTGTTTCTCTGCTTGGAGGCATACATGCATCCAAATTTCAATCACAAGTAACCCTTTCTTGTCAGAGAGCAATAGTGTCTTTTTTCCTTGGTCTGGCATGTAATCTTTTACCAACTAATTCATACATGAAAATGAAAATGTAGTTCTCACAGAAGCTTACAGAGATTTCCTGTGGAAGTCATGGTTACATGACTTTCAAAATTTAACAACTAAAAGAATAAAAAGAAAAGGAAAAAAGTTGCTGCAAAGCAAACTAGAAGTGATGTTTGCGCTTGGATTGATGCCAGTGGTTTTAAAAAATTGTTTTCTGTTCTCCTCTGTTCTGGAGGAAGCATAAATTAAAAAATGTTGTCATTGTGGGCAGGCAACATAAGACGAGTTATGTGATAAATTGTTTAGTTCTTGTTTGAAGGGATGGAGTGTGGGTTTAAATTATTTATTGCATTATGATTATGGTAGTTTTCTTTGCATAGAAATTTTTGATAAGTTAAATCCAGGATGAGTTTTGATGCCTGTAATAGTAGTACAAGCATTTGAGAGTAAAAAGTGAAAAGTGAGACATAAGATAAAATACGAAGAAGAGATTAGTTAAAATTTGTTAATATGTATACAAGTTTAATTTTGTTCCTCTCTCTCTCTCTTTCAAGATCTTGACTTTGGTCCTGATATGCTATTCACAGGACTAGTGAAAATAATGAAGAAATATGACAAGAGAACTGGTGCTCTTATGCGTATGCCCTTTATCCAACGTGTCCTGCAACAACCATTCTTCAGTACTGACATGCTTAACAAGCTTGTGAAGGAGTGTGAGAGGATGCATG
This sequence comes from Ochetophila trinervis, assembly GCA_003254975.1. NCBI lineage: Eukaryota > Viridiplantae > Streptophyta > Magnoliopsida > Rosales > Rhamnaceae > Ochetophila > Ochetophila trinervis. The sequence goes on from QANX01001328.1 coordinate 7,118, forward strand.
ATCATCTCTTTCCCAAGAATGATACATCAGACTCCCCCAAGGCAACAACTGTAGAAGGGGGGTATGACTCCACAGTTACTAATGATAGTGGAGAAAGACCACTTACAGTTCCGAAAGAACTTGCTGAAATAGAGAATATGGAGAGCACATATGTTAAGCTAACTTCATCGGCTTTGCGAATCTTGAAGGAGATACGGAGCGGAAGTTCCACTGTCAATGAGTTTTCATTGCCCCCTGCAGAATAATGCATTCGATGATTTGAAGAACATATTATAGAACAGACCGCCAAACGAATTGCATGAGCAAAATGTGGGATTGCAGACACACTTTTTCACTTTTTTTGTTCTTTTCTTTTTCTGTTTTGTGATCGTCTTGTACACTAATCGATACCAATAGATTCCAATGTAGACATCTTTGCTACTAACCATATCCAACGGAATTGTAGGACCACACATTTTTTTTCTTTTTTTCTTTTTTATCATTAATTCCCCCCTGTAACCCTGTTGTATAAAAATACTTTCATGACATTAGTTTGATTGTATAAATATCCATCGGGCTTTTGATCATTAAGGGTCTTTCTTGGTTACAATTCACTTTTTATTATTAAATAAGGCGACTGTAAATCCATGGTTGTTGACTAGGGGTCTTGATTTTTTTTTTCTTTTGAGAGTAATTACATTTGACCTCTTCAACCATACAATATGAAATATTTTGCACTTGCCTCCTACATTATAAGACCTCATATTGCTGCCGAAAGTAATACTTTCCTATCAATTATATCCAAACATACTTTTTAACGTATGAATTGATGCTTCTGTTTTTTTCCTTGAATATTAATCGATGAAATTAAACACTCATATAACTTTGCTTATAGACTGTTTTATGTAACGTTGTTTACAAACTGTTTTAGTTTTATTGGATAATATGCATGATTAACTTTTGGTATATTGGTATCAGAGCCTATCTTACGGTCAAAATGGGTATATTGGCTAGAAACCTTAACCGAGGGGCTAACCAGCGTTATGTGTTGGTTCTCTCAACCCAGTGATACAATGCCACGTACTCCATTTCTGTCATAGTATGATAAACACTTCTTAGTAAGGGTAACGGAGAGAAAGAAACCTTTTAGTCATGCAACATTCTCGTAGATCTACAAACAGTTTTAATCTTTTTTCCACAAATATGAACACATTTCCTTCCACCTCCTCTGATGATTCTCTTCGAACATCATCTTCTTCCTTCTCCATCTCTTCTCAGAACCTCACTCCCCATTCTCGTTCTATTACAAATCTAATGGAATATACTTATGTTCCAGAAGGATCCCAGATTGACCCTACTATTCAACCTGTCATTAGCCCTTATGGCATCTTTAAAAGGCATAAAAGATCTATCCGCCAGCTTATCTCCCCCCGCCATGTCTACACCAAAGAGCTTATCCAGATCACTAGTCTAGACCACTGTTTTATTCCTGCTACCACAGAAGAGCAATATATTACTCTTGAAATCCCTTAGGATTTCATTGATCAATGGCGTGAACAGGGATATTCTCATATTCATTTTGGGGCCATTTGCATTATCCTTAATTTTCATGGCCAACCAAACATTCCAGCACTAGGATATCCCTCCTCAACAGAACATTCATGCTGTATGAACATGCTGTTATCGGAACTATCACTACCACTCTCAATAGTGGTAGCGTCATGCTCACCTTCTATCTGAACTTCAACATGCCTTTGAGATATCCTAATCTCACTTTGGCTCTTCAGATCCAGATCCAAATCCAAATCCAAGGTGCTCCTCAAGTTGGATATGCTTATGCAGGAACAATCCACCATCAACTGATCTACAGACTTCAGGATCATGCTATTAATCTTTGCTTGCCTGTCCGTGAAAAAGGCTCTGCCTTTATCTGTCTCTGCTGAACAGCCTCATAACCCATCCATCGTCCAGTTTCCTCCCTCTCTTTGCAGAAAGAAGCTAATGGATAGGATGCCTTCCACATGGCTGACAAATTATGAGAAATTGCAGAAGCAAGCCCATGAAGCCCCCATTACTTTACAGGCTCCTGCCTCTTTCTATAAACGGCTTCCTGACGGAACCATTCAGACGACCTACAAGGTCCCTGAGAAGTCACTGATTCAGAACCTTCTGATGATCTTCCCTTTGCCCAGTCGATGGCCATTTTTCCAATTGCCTCTGAAAAAAAAATTATGGTGTCACAATTTTACCCAGATGGCAAGAAAATCTATACTGACAAAATCAACGATCATTTTATTTGGGACGTTGCTCCTGAAAGATGTGACCCAGACTGCAACTGCCACAATGACACAGACGATGATGATGATGTTTGTATGCCAAGGGATTATTATATCCCAGAAAAAAAGAAACTGGTAACTCAATGTAAGCCTGTTACTCATCACAGGCGATATCACCCAGAAGATCCAGATTCTCCTTGGATTACTCCAGAGATGAAATCTCCTCATCCTCCAAGAACTACCATTCATGAGCTTATCAGACAAAGCTATAAAGCTAGGCCGATTCCTATTTCTACTCCTAGGCAACCTGTTCCTTGCATGATGCTTGGGTCTTAAGCATTCCAGAGCTCCTATGATACTGATTTCCCTGCCTTTCCAAAGGCTCTTGCTCCTACCCGTCCGTTTGTTCTTCAAAAGAAAATCACTCCCTCAGGAGAAATTGCTCCTCTCACCACTGGAGAAGAAGTCCTCAATTAGCAATCTGCTATTATCCAGAGCAATACCAATACCCTTCAGGGGATTGATGATAAGCTTGACCGGATTGTTGGTCACTCTCATTATCTTGATGAGAAGATCAGTTCCTTGTCTGAAGAACTTCAAGCCTTTTATCTAAAGCTTGTTGATAAAATTGGTTTCCTCCATTCTGAACTGCAACGACTTATCCGACAAGGTTCTTTTGGTCAAGAATACCTAGAGAAGGAAGCTAAGCTGAGACAAATGCAAAAGCAGCTTCAACAAATTACTGAGGATGTTAAACACAGAGATCCCCGAGGATCTTCCTCCAATACTCAATAGTCCAGCTTTGCAACTCTAGCTACTCCTTCTGCGCCCACAATGACATATGAGCTTTTGAGAAGATTCCCTCAGGATCTCCTCCTCCTCCTCCTCCACGAAGGCTTACTTCGAGACCTAGGATGCAGCCTACGCCTGGTCCAAGACTGCAACCTCCTCCTTTCTATCCTGCTGCTGACTCATTTGGCCAGCATACGCCTCAGCAGATGGCTATCAGCCAGCAAAATCTTCCTTCTGAAGGTTCCTCTCAAACCTCGGCCTCCACAGAATGCAGTGAAAGCAGTGATGATAGTGATGCGGAACCCCAAGCTTAAAGAAACTGTAATCCCAAATCGCTACGATTTTTTTTTTTCTGCTTTTCTTCCTTTTTTTTTGTATATATAATCAGATTTTTTTTTTCTGCTTTTTTTTTTTTTTTTTTTTTTTTTTTTTTTTTTTTTTTTTTTTTTTTTTTTTTTTTTTTTTTTTTTTTTTTTTTTTTTTT
>QANX01001328.1:10950-73878 GCA_003254975.1 Ochetophila trinervis
AATGCAACAAGTAGAAGAAGAACTATCCTCACTTGGAACACACAAGTCTTGTTGAAAACAAGAATAGATTCTATTTAATCAATAATCAAAGTTGTCTCTTACAAGCTAGTAACCCCCCTTTATATAGAGACTAGGGTTAGGTTAAGAATCAATCTAAACCATAAAATAATTAGGAAAGTAATCCTAAGGCTGAAAACTAACCCTAATTAAATAAATTACGAAAATATCAAATATTACAAAACTGCCATTATAATCCGAAAATAGCTAAACTACGAAACTGCCATTGAAATCCAAAAATGGCTAAAATTATGTCGTTTCGTCTTTGCAACTCTCGAGCAGCATTACCACCTTCATTCCTTGCTTGGACATCATGTTTAAATCATCATTATGCCTCATAAAAGTGTTTGGATCGTGTGGATACTTGAATCGATCTTCATCAATTATTCTCTTCACAAGTCCAAGCATTCCCGCTTTGATCTTCTTAGCTCGAGAACGCGTCACTGGTCCACTTGGCAGCACAATGTCTTCACCACGAACATCCATGCTAGAAGAGCGCTCGATGCCCACATCAGATAGTAGCTTTTCAGACATCACTAATCTTAATGGCAAATCCAGTGATGTGGAACCCCAAGCTTAAAGAAACTGTAATCCCAACACACAAGATGATATGGAGCTAACCCTAGGTAAAAACCCGCCCTATAGCACCTCTAGAACAATTGTATCTAGCAACACTAATTAGAAGGCAAAGAATGAAATTGAAATTTGCCACAAAGTAAATACCTTTGATAAGAAGATCAATTCCGAATGCAACAAGTAGAAGAATAACTATATTCACTTGGAACACACAAGTCTTGTTGAAAACAAGAGTAGATTCTCAATAATCAATAAACAAAGTTTTTTTTTACAAGCTAGTAACCTCCTCTTTATATAGAGATTAGGGTTAGGTTAAGAATCAATCTAGACCATAAAATAATTAGGAAAGTAATCCTAAGGCTTAAAACTAACCCTAAATAAAATAATCAGAAAATAGAAATAATTACAAAACTGCCATTATAAGATGCTTAATTTTAAATTTGTAATTATTTCTATTTTCGGATTATTTTTATTTAGGGTTAGTTTTAAGCCTTAGGATTACTTTCCTAATTATTTTATGGTCTAGATTGATTCTTAACCTAACCATAATCTCTATATAAAGGGGAGGTTAAGAATCAATCTAGACCATAAAATAATTAGGAAAGTAATTCTAAGGCTTAAAACTAACCCTAAATAAAAATAATCCAAAAATAGAAATAATTACAAAATTGCCATTATAATTCGAAAATATCTAAATTATGAAACTGCCATTATAAGATGTTTATTTTTAAAACTACGTCGTTTCGTCTCCGCAACTCTTGAGCATCATTATCACCTTCATCCCTTACTTGGACATCATGCTTAAATCATCATCTTTTGCTCCAATGGTAGAATATGGCTCTATGATGCCCGCATCATCCAGAGCCTACCTCTGGTACCACCAGGCATGAATCCTGACCTGATCCTACGGTTGAGATTCCTTCGGATGAAGATGTTGGTGAAACCAACACCCGTACAGGTCCTCCTCTTCCGGGTAAAAAATTTTCTAAACCAAATACTGGTCCATGGTTCAGCCTTGATGATACTCCTCCCCATCAATGGGATAAAAAATTCAAAGAATTCGCAGCATGGATAGATAATCAAGTTGTTCGTCCTGATGCTAATCCCAGATTCATCGTTGTTGATTTCTTGTTCAGAACCACAGGTTTCCTTAGAGACTGGTGGCAATCTTTAGGGGAATATAGACAACTCCAATTCCTGAGTTTTCCCCTCAACCAAGCTCTTGCTGAGCTTCGACTTCAGTTTCTCTGAAAATCCCAGCCTCAAGAACAACAGAACCGAAAGGATTATTTTTCCATGAAATGTTGTTATCTAAAAAAGAAAGATTTGGATGTTCATTACCAAAGGATGTCCAAACTCTTTTATGCTCTTAATGGCTTTGATAGTATAGAGCTTAAGCAGGTCTACATTACTTCTCTTCCTTATGATATCCAACCAGAACTGGAAAGAGAAGTTGCCTCTGATAAGAAAAGTCTTGTTCACCTTACTCTTGGTGAAATCCATCAGAAGGCTCTTATTGCTCTGAATAAAATATGCGAGCAACACTCTTATTGGACCAAATTCATGAGCCGTGGTTCTAAATTTGAAAGTCTTTGCAGAAGACTTTATCTCCAAATCAAATGCAAAGAAAAGAATTGCTTATGTCCTACAAAGAAGAAGCACCACTCTCAGAAATACTCTTCCTTTCCTCAGAAAAGGAAGTTCAGATCTCCCTTTAAAAGGAAGGTCCGTTTCTTCAAAAGAAAGCCTCGGAAAGGTTTTAACAACAAATCTGATTGCTGTTTCATTTGTGGAAAAGAGGGGCATTTTGCTAAGCAATGTCCAAACAAGCCCCAAAAATCTGCCAAGCTTCTCCAAACTCTGCAGGCAGAACTCGCATCTCAAAATATTAAAGATGCTGATATGGAATCTCTCTTTGAGGAACAATCCCAAGATGATGAGGATACTATCTTTGCACTCCATGAATCCTCTTCAGAAGCTTCTGATGACAGTCTTGAACCTCTGTACCAGTTAGAGCAAATTTCTTAGGTCCAACAGGTTTCTCCTCCGATTCCCAATGTTGAGATTGACTTATTGCTCTCAAAATATGATCTGCCCATTAAGCTCATTGCCTACATGGACACCAGCGCCCATAAAACTATGATGAATCCCTCTGTTTTACCCAAAGATCAATGGGTTCCCCATCGAGAATACTTTAAGGCCGCTGATGACAAGGTTTTATCTGTCAAATTGATCTCAAGGAAAAAGATAGGGATTAATTCTTTCCCAGCTGTGTCATTTGGACGCATGTGTTAGGAAGCAAGCTTCCTGACAAAGATCTTCTCATTGGTATGAATACCTACTTCCAGGCTCAACACCTCTGCATCATTCCTCTTGGAATCAGGTATAAAAATTAGTTTAAACCTTATACCAATGTTCCTAAATTATTTTCCCACCAGCAGGTCTCTTCTCAATACTCTCATATTCGGGAAAGTCTTTTACAGCTTTGTGCAAATTCTCATGAAGAATTCAAAAAACAACATCCCTCTTCTCTCTGGAGAAATCAAGCCTTCTTCATCAAGTTGCCTTTCAAGAAAAATGAGGATATAAATCCGACCAAGGCCTCTCATCCCGGAATGACCCCCTCTGACCTAAAGCTGGCCTGAGAAGAATGTGCTCAGCTCTTGGCCCAAGGTCTCATTGAGCCCACAACATCTGATTGGGCTTGCCAGGCCTTTTATGTTGAAAAAAGATCCAAGGTTATCCGGAAAAAGAAAAGACTTGTCATAGACTACAAACCATTAAATATTTTCCTCAAGGATGACAAGTTCCCTCTTCCTAAAATCCAACCCCTGTTTGCCCAGCTTCATAAAGCAAAGATCTTTTCTAAATTCGATCTTAAGGCTGGATTTTGGCTGGTTGGTATCGACCCCATTGATAGGTCCAAAACGGCTTTTTGTATACCCAATGCCCAGTATCAATGGACTGTTCTCCCTTTTGGACTCAAAGTTGCTCCATCTTTGTTCCAAAAAACAATGCTAAAAATATTTGAGCCCATCCTGGATAACACCATTGTCTACATAGACGGTATCTTTCTCTTTTCTGATACTCATGAAGCCTATTAAGCTCTTCTGGCCCAGTTCTTGTTTATATCTCAGCAGCATAGAGTCATGCTCTCTGAACAAAAAAGCTTTCTGGCCCAGTCTTCTATAGACTTTCTTGGCTATCATATCCATGATGGAGTCTATCAACCAGGGGAACACCTGACTCAGGAACTGACAAAATTCCCGGGTAAAAATCTCAGTCAGAAGCAGATTCAACAATTCTTAGGAATTGTTAATTACATTAGGGATTTCATCCCTCAAGTTGCTCATCACACGAGTAAGCTCTCGGCTCTGCTAAAAAAGGATCCTCCTCCCTGGAGTTCCTCTCAGACTCAAGCAGTTAAAACCCTAAAAGATATAGCTGCTCATCCCCCTCCTTTAAAGATCCCTGTTACAGGTCAGATGATCTTACAGACAGATGCCAGTGATGAATATTGGGGCGCTCTTCTTCTTAAGGAAGATGAACAGGGTAAGCGGCACTACTGTGGCCATGTCAGTGGACAATTTACTCAGGCATAAAAACATTACCATACGATCTACAAAGAAATTCTTGCTGTAAAGTATGGGATCAAGAAATTTGAGTTTCATCTGCTTGGCTACCATTTCCTAATTAACATGGATAATTCATCTTTCCCAAGAGTCCTTGACTTCCAGAACAAGGCTCTTCCTGATAAACAGCTTCTTCGCCTCAAGGATTGGTTTTCGAAGTATGACTTTTCAGTCAAACATCTCAAAGGAAAGGATAATCTTATCCCTGACCTCCTTTCAAGGCCCTTACCTATGAAGCTCATTTCTCACATCTCTTCCTTCCCTGTACTCCACAATTCCAATCTATTTTGATCCAAGACAGACCTTTACCGATGAACTACTTTGGTACCTTTGGTGTTGTATCACAGAGCACTTTGTTGCTCTTGTCTTCCCAACCATCCCTCTCCTTGATCATTTGATTGAACCAACCAATCATGACTCCATTCTGTGGACTTTTCTTGAATGGTTCCATGGGCTTTCCTGGTGGAGAGATGAACTGTACAAAATCCTCAAGCACAAAAATTTATGGAAGCTTTCACTTGATAAGCAAAAAGAAACATCTTCCATCTTCATACTCCACAGGCCCTACTACTTCAACAAAACAACCGGTAAACTATGGGCTCAAGGAATGGCATATGAATGGGCAACTATCTCCAAAGCCTTTCTCACTTCAACCCAGAAGCCTATGCTACAGGCTTTTCTTACAGAAATTAATAATCTGGGAGATACGACTGGCCCAAATGAAGTTCTTATTATACCTGATCATGCAGGATCAGATTCCACTAAACCAGGCCCATCCAAACATTCAGACCCAGGCCCATCTTTTGAAAATCCTGCAGATGATATTCCTCTTGACAGGCCCACTGATCTTTCTCAGGTCTCGCCAGATTATCAAGATTCCCTATTCCAAGATTCTCAAGACCCTTATGATGGCTATGACACCTGGATGAATGATAATGACGGATCTTAGTGGAAGACAGACAGCCCACGGGCTAATATGCCCTGGTGGAAAGGTTTTGGGAGAAGCGCATCTATGGATTCCGATGACTCAGACTACGGAAACCTAAACGTGTCTCCCAGCCAAAACAGCATGTGACGCCACAGTTCAAATTTCCTACTTTCGGTGGCTTTTACTTTTGCTTTATCTCTTTATGTAAAAGAATAGTATCCTGCTTTTTGCTTTTGCTTTTCCCCTTTTGCTTTTACTCGAGGTAAAAGTATTTGTAATGATGTATGTTTTCTTTTCTCCTTCTATATAAGGAGCTCTCAGTTTCTCTTGTGAACTCAGAGGAAAAATTAAATAAAAGTGTTTGGTTTGCTATCTACAAAAATGTCCGGCTAACTAGGAAACTATTAGTAAATAACCCCCTAACTACTAGCAAATTAATCATTTAAAGGGAAAAATAAAAAGTTTTGTATTTTGAGGGGCAAAAGTGTAAAAGGCAGTGTATTATTTGAAAAGGGCAAAAAAATATAGTTACTGTTTAAAAAAAATCAAATTAAAATTGTGGAATATGCTTCACCAATCACTATTAATCCTGTTTCCGATCGCTTGGTTAATTTTGAAGGCTAATGCCTTATATATTTTCTCATATATGGCGATTTTTTTTATTTATATAAATAAAAAAGATGCCCCTTGATAGTATTATAGGCATTGGTCATAGGTTTTGTGTCACACGGTATTACAGTATATGACAATCTGAGGCAATAGTAGCGCATACCAAGACTTGAACTTCAATTCTCATATCTGTAAATGTGAAGATTGAGTTGGTTTTCTACTGCTAAACTACCACTATCAGTGGTCTCACATATAACAATTTTCTCACATGTGGCAATTTTGAGGGCTAACGCTTTGTATATTTTCTCACATATGGCAATTTTTTTTTTTTATAAATAAAAAAGATGCTTTTTGGTAGTATTATAGGCATCAACCATAGGCTTTGTGCCACACGGTATTACGGTATGAAACCATTTGAGATAATAGTAAAGCATATCAAAACTCGAATTTCAATTTTTATACTTGTAAATGTGAAAGTTGAATAAGTTTTCTACCTTTTAGGCTTTGAGTAAATTTCCCACCTCTAGGCTACCATTACTGGTGGTCTCAAGTATAACATTTTTATAAACAACAAAAGAGAAATTGAAATTAAACACCAAGTGACTGTGGCTCAATGGATTGACCGTGGCTTCCTAGGCAGAGATAGTCGTAGGTTAGATGGCACATTATGCAATATTAATTTCTACTATTTTACCTTTTTATTTTTGGATTTTTTTCACCATTGCCCTCTAATTGCTTATTTTCACAATTTGCCTCTTGACATTTATGTTTGGCACTATAACTCCTAACTTTTTATAAATGTTGCTGCAGCAGTAGGGGTGTACGCGGGTTGGGTTGGCCGAATTTTAAAAACAAAACCAACCCAACCCATAGAGCTTGGGATTTTTAAATTGTAACCCAACCCAACTCGAAGAAGGTAATAAACCCAATCCAACCCAACCCATAGAGTGTGGGTTGGGTTGATCAGGTTGGTCGGGTTAATTCATCTTTAATTTAGTCTAAATTAATTTTTTAATAAATTGAATTTTAAATCAATAACTTAACTCCATTCTTCTTTATTTTTGCAAAAATAAATTGCATGAACTATTGTAAACTATTATAATGCAAGAAAATAAACTACAAAAACTCTTTACGAAATTAAAAATACAAATTACAATCCATATCCATCTAAAATTAAAAAAAAAAAATTGTCTCAAATTAAAACAATCAATGTCAAATTAAATTATAACAAACAATCCATAAGCAATAGAAGATAAAAAAAAAATAATGTCTCAAATTTTGACACCAAACAAAAAAGAAAAGCATGTTTTTTCAATACAATATAACAATCTTCAATTCTTCATGGCCTTACAACTCCAAAGCTTCCAACATCTATGATCCATCCATGGCCTCCAAGATTGATCAAGTCTCAGGATTAACTATGATCCATCCATCTAAAACATTAAATTTAAAAAAAATTAAAAACATTAAGATCTACTTCAACCTTATCTGGAGCATGTTCTGTATGTATGAACTCATGAAACATACAAAAACGTAAGCTCAAGTAAACATATAAAAACACAATTAGCCATTTGTTTTGAAGCAAAATAAAAAACAATTAGTTCCATTTTCAAACACAATTAGTTCCATTTCCTATTTCTAACAAAACACAATCATCATATATATGAAAACATATATACATTTGAAGAAAAAAACAAAGAGTGGCGGCAAACACAATTAGTTCCATTTTATATTTTCATTATGATTAGACACAATTAGTTCCATTTACAAACCTATATTTATGTTCCATTTTCAAACACAATTAGTTCCATTTCCTATTTCTAATAAAACACAATCATCATATATATGAAAACATATATACATTTGAAGCAAAAAACAAGGAGTGGCAGCAAACATAGATGCAAGGGATTAGCCACTTTCTAAGAATAATTCAAAATTGGATATTTCCATCCATGCATGTCAGTTATAGGTATATATAATACATTAACTTACATTCCAAAAATTAACAACAATATATATAACTAATTCATTGCTTTCCTAAACATTAACGGCTTGAAAAATGTTTGCCGTCAAAGCTTTTAAACCACAAAAAAATGTGTGGCGATTTCTTTGATTCATCACCAAGTAATTAATATATTATATATTCAAATATGATGTAGAAAAAAAAAAGAATATATGATATGTGAAGGATAATATATATTATCAGAGGTTGACTAATATCATAATCAATTAGCACTTCATACCACATTTCAGATGTACATACGAAGATTAATCATTATAATAGCTAGATACAGGAACACATAAGAGACTAGAATTCAAACTAATGGTTTTAGCTCTGCCGCAGCTTTTCTTGGTTTAAGAAATGCACATAAAAAATACACATGAATATTAACACTTGCATTATGTGCATTTCTATACACATAAATATTATTTGCATTTCTTAATAAAACCACAGACCTGAGAGGGGGTAGACCAGTCGAGGAATCGGGAATGGTTGCGAGCTGGAGCTGGCAGAGCAGGGGAGCGGGGCAATTGGGAATCGTTCGGGTTGGGGGCTAGAGCTGAGAGGGAGGGTGGGGTTGGAGCTGGCGGTGGTTGTGGCGCTGTGCAGACTGCAGTCGGGGTCTCGGGAGCTTGGGAATCGCTTGGGACTGGAGGGAGGGGTGGCGGCCAGATTCAAATTGACAAATTTAGGGCATCGGGGGTTTTATTTTTCTATTTTTTAATTGACTACGGGACGGGTCGGGTCCATCGGATTTTTTTACCATCCAACCCGAAACCCGACCCGATAACTGCGGGTTGCAAATTAGCTAACCCAACCCAACCCAACCCAAATATTCGGTTTTTTCAGTGGGTTGGGTTGGTTTGGGTTTGATCGGCCGGGTTGGGTCAGGTTGACGGGTTTTTGTACACCCCTAGCAGCAGTCTCTCACATTAACACTGTTTATATTTTACCTTTAAAAAACATGTGTAATGCACATGATTCTATTTCCCTCTAAAATTAAAAAAGCAAAATTGGATTTCCACTTTTTATATTGCACCCCAATTCTGAACGTGCTTCCATTATTATATAAGACTATTCAACATATACCATTATTATTTTTTTCCTTCTTGAAAGATGAAAATTAAGGGGCACTTAATAATAGTGGAGAAATGTTCAAAATTGAGATTCCATGAACCACACTTGCATATAAAAAGTGGAAACTTCATTTTTGCCCTTCAAACTTGAGAGGGAAATGAGATCATGTGCATTGCACATGTTTTTTAATAGTAGAATATAAAACAGTGTTAATTTAGGGGAAAAAAGTTTATACTTTTGGAGGTGTACTCTCTCTTTTCACATATATGTAGGACCCACACCGGAGTACCTAGAAATTTGCTCTAATTTGAGAGACTATTGCAGTAACATTTCTAAAAGATTAGGTTTTAGATGTGAAACATAAAAATCAGAAGGAAAATTGTAAAAACAGACAAAAATTGGATAGCAGTGAAGAAAACTCTATGGCACCGTTTGATATGCAGGATCATATTGGATTGGATATAACTGACATGATTGGATCATATTGGATATAAGCAGGATTGGATTTCTCAAATCATGTCCTGTTTTTGGTGCAGTCTCGGATTAGCTGACAAGATTTGATATACTATGTTTGGTGCAGTCTCGGACTAGACTGGATTGTATTTCAATTTAATAATATATTTTATAATTTTTAAAATATATTATAAAATGTATTTTTATTTATTAATTTAAATAAACATGATATATAAAATATATTGTAATATATTTCTAATTATATTACTTGTTGAAATATAATATTATGTTATTTGGAAAATATTAAACATAATTTAGTACAAATATGTTCACAATAACATATAAAAAACTACTAAAATTAAAAATAAAAATAAAATATGAATTAACCTAATACATATGTGCTAATATACTCATAACAACTACTCCAACTGTACAACCGACAATTAAACCAATAAAAAACGAACATCCATTTATGCTTTGATAACTGGGTTTAGGGTGATTAATCTCCATTTCTATTGTCGAACATTTATTATTATTATTTTTAATTACACGTTCAATGTATGAAACATAAGCTATTTCAGCTTCATTTATTGAACAATATGATTTATATGAGTTGTCTTTGAATCCATGAATTTGTTCTTGACATTCTGCCCATGAGTCATAAATTCCTGGTCGTCTTCCTTTGAACACACCGTACTTTTTTTGATATGTCATTACTAGTATTTATATATATACAAAATATATTAGTGTAATTTAACAACAACAATATTAGAAACATTATAAAATAAATAAACATAACACAATTATCATTAATATTGTTCATATCCATATAAATAACATTAAAGTAAACAATCCATATAACTAATGCTCAATAACATATCCGGTTAAAAGCATCAAAAAGCAATGATAATAGTTGAAAATACTTAAGACAAAGTATTTTCAATGTCATGTGCATATCAACATCTTTCAACTTGTTGATGAACCTCCAATCAACCCATGAATATACTCAATTTTTTCTTTATCATCTATACCAGTAAACGCTCTAAACGTGTGTGGCTTCTCACTAATAATATCTATGGCCTTAGTTCTAACACTAACCAACATCCCAAGCCTCCTAAGTTCAGCACGCAAAACTTGATGCATTTCTTTAGTAAGTTCAGGACGTATAGAATCATCTAGTTTTTCTCACTATTTCCTATATTCACCCATCATTTTCTCCAGTGATTCAACAATGTGTTCCAATCCACTACTTACTGCATCAGACGGTCTAGTTCTCTTTCTATTGTTGGTATGGTGAGACTGTGAATTTTGGCCAACTGACATTGGAGAATCCACATCCTCTTCTCCAGTGTCAGTTGGATATGCAGCCATGTCAGCAGGAGTTTCAGCATCTCTGTCAGTCGCACGATCCAATCCAAGTATATTAGCCAACCTTTCATACATGGGAAATGGTTTATCTCTACATCTGTCAGCATCTTTGTTAATCTATGTAATTATATGCAGTTCAATGGTTAGAACAAATTTGTAACATAAACTCTCACAATAAATTAGTTGCAAATTTTTTTGATCAAAACTTAACATAGTCTGCCCAAACATCATCACTGTCGACTTCAATACACTTCTTTGTGTCATTCTATCCAAATCCACTTTTGTTTAACATGTTGAAAACGATTCCATAATCTTTTTTCCACTTCTTTATTTTCGATTCAATATGTGGATTGGCTTTCAAATTGCATCATGGACACAAATTGGCTAAGGATTTTTCAATAAAATTGTATGTGCCATGTTTGAAAGTGCCATTTTCAGTTTTATACCCCTTCGCCACTGCATCATCAATAATATTCAGCAGTGTATCCTCTTCAAACTTACTCCACACACGCCTATTAAACTTCCTTGTTCGTTGATTGCCATGACTGCTACTTGCACTTTGCATTTCTAAACCAATTTCATAGTAAAGGAAAAAACCACAATATCAACAAAAACATAAAAATTGTAGCAGTTTATTCAATGCAAGTAAAATATTCAAAATACAACATCCATATTACAAGTTCATAAAATAAGAAAAATACAAAGTTAGAATTCAGAAGCATATAAAAAACAAATAGTTTTAACCATTCCTATTTGCCATCCATTCATTGTACATTTATGTAGCCAAATTATTCCTCCACTCACTCCATTCATTTGATGCCTTAATAGATCCTATCATTTCATTGTCTACTATTGGTCCGACACTTTGCATTTCATCTACATCAAATTCAATTGGATCAATTGACATTTCGGTCGTGATAAAATTATGTAGAAGACATCATGCAGTGATTATTATCCCTTGTGTTCGGATTGGATAAAAAGATGGACTCCTTAATATGGCCCAATGCCTTTGAAGTAATCCAAAACACCTTTCAATTACATTTCGTGCAGATGCATACTTCCTGTTAAAGTATTCCTCTCGGTTTTGTGGTGCACCACTAACTCTCCAATCTGAAAGGTGAAAACGTGTCCCTCTAAATGGTGCAAGAAAACCTTCACTATTTGTGTATCCGGCATCCACAAGATATTAATAACCTAACATGAATAAATCATAATTAATTTTTCATGCTATCTTACAAAATTAATTTTTGTAACAACTAGTTTTAACATAGACCAAAACAATTTATTCTTACCAGTTCGAACTCTTAACCTATTTGGTCGACTAAGAGCATCTCGGAGGATTCTAGAGTCGGAAGATGAACCTTCCCAGCCAGATAATACAAAGAAAAACATCATATTTCGATCACAAACACCTAATACATTAGTAACAAGCTCTCATTTTCATGTTCAATATCTAGGCTTGTCAATATCAGACACATGAACTTTATGAAAGTTCCATCTAATGCTCCCAAAAAATTCTATACAGTTGACATAATAAATTTTAGAAGTCATTTTATTTTTATTTGTATAGTAACATAACAAAAATATTATTGTATAAACATACCTTAAAAAAATTTCATCTATCATCGGTACAGTTAGCAGGCACTAGTTCAGGAGATTTTAATAAGTTTCCTTGCAACCGCAATACTCCATTCAACATCGAATTAAAATACCTACTAATAGTTTCTCATGAATGCATAAATCTATTTCCAATGGTTCAGTTCTTCACATGATGAGCAAGTACGTGTAAAAACATACATACTTGATCCTCTAAGGTAACCACACTATCTTTTTTAAGATGTGGATCCGGACGTAGTAATTCACATAGCAAAGCGAATGTGTTCCTATCCATTATAAGTTGATTGACACATTTAATGTCACTATGACCTATAATATTATCTAAAACACTCAGTCGAGTTTCATGCCTAGTATATGTACGATAATTAAGCACCTTCATTTCAAAATACTTTTGTAAGCAAACATAGACCATCATTACATGCCCCAACAATATAATTACTCTGTCCAAATGTAGCCTCTTTGCAATCAAGCACAATAACATTTTCCTTTCGTCATCCATTTATATAACCCTAAAAAAAGGCATTTTATTAATGAATTTAGTTTGTAAAACAAAAAAGCACATTATAACAAAAAAAAAAACACATGATAACAAAAAAAAGAACATCAACACATTGTCAATTTTAATAGGTCCACATTGAAAAAATTGATCTGTGACCTCCCATAAATCAAAAGCTTAAAGATATGGTTTCATTGTAATTGACCAAATGAACAATTCAAACTAGAAAAATTGGTGGAGATAGAGCAGAAAAATGAGCTGAAGCCATTTTTCAAAGAAGGTGGAAAGACAACTATGATTTTCTAGTTTCTACAAGTCTGTGAATAAAGACTTGTACAGAGAAGAATAGCAAACAGAGAAGAAGAACGAAGCCAGAAAAATCAGTTACCTTACAACAAAATTATAAGTCTGTGAACATTAGCAGACTTTCTAGTTCACTAAAGAATAGCAAAGAGGTATGCAGCAAACAGAGAAGAAGAACAAAACCAGAAAAATCAGTAACCTTACAACAAAATTATAAGTTTGTGAACATTAGTAGACTTTCTAGTTCACTAAAGAATAGAAAAGAGGTATGCAGCAAACAGCGAAGAAGAACAAAACCAGGAAAATCAGTACATACAAGTCTGTGAACATTAGCAAGACATGCTACTTTACCTACTATTGGCAGCAACCATGCTTAAATTAATTCAAGCATATTTTACACATAAATAACCCATAAATTTAGACAAAATGACATCAAAATAATATAATGATCTCACAGTTTTAATCCAAGTAACCTTACAACACAACCCAAAAAACTGAAATATTTAAATGAACTTTGTTGTCTGATTTGCATACCAGACAACACTTTCTAGTTCTTTCTCTTACCATTTCAACACCACTAAAATTGCAATTCTCTAACAACTTCCTGACAACCTTCCACTATTTTAACTCTAGAACAGTATTTCAAGTCAATTATGATTTGACAAGTAAAGGGGATGGTAACCAAAGGCTAGTTGGATTCCCTTTGCAATGTTAAAAGTGAGTTGACTTGCTTTGTTTTTGAAAATATATATAAATCCTTGACCATTTCGACAGTAATTTGGATTAGCTAATGGGTTTTATGGAAATACTAAAACAAGAACGGGCACCCATCATCCAATGAAAACACTCCAGACTGCAATGAAGAGAGCTAAATTACTTATTCACCCAATAGGGTAGCATGAATTGAGGTATCCATATCCAAATATAAAAGCATATTTGTAATTTAAAAGCCAATATCCCTATATAAAACACATCTATATATGGCAATTCCTTGATTGGTCAGCAATTTTGACAAAAAGACAAAAGAAAACAACAACTCCTATACAATTTGTTTATCATGCACCCTTAATAAAGTTATTCTAACTGAAGTACTACATAAAAGATTCCTAACAATATTGAATTATTAAAGATTCAACATACCATGCTTAAAAAGGTCAAACAGATGCATTAGATTTAGATAATTTACTTTCTTGAGCATTGAAGATAAAATAGGGTATTAGATGATATGCAGCTTGAACAATTCTGGAAAGATCCCTTGCCTGCAATTGAAGTTCAAACTTAATAGACTGATATTTCTTCACTTATAAAATAGAATCTATGGTATAACATCACTTCACTTCTAAAATAGATAAAATAGAACAAAATTTCCATTTCCAAACACTTCAATACCAAATTACCAATACAACAGAGAAAATAAAAGCTTTGGAAATACTAAACAGGAAAACATAAAAAGAAAAAGTATATATATGACAGCTCTGTGCTTATATGTGGTTTCTCTCACGTCTGAGAAATTATGATTCAATATCTATGAGTGGTGTTTGAAAGAAACTTTATTTCAAAGAAGAATGAGATAGATCTATAAAAAGATAATGTAAAAAAAAAAAAATAGAGATATAACGAAGAAAAAGTGAGAAGAAAAAGAAGAATGCAGTGAAAACGAAGACTCACTGGAGAGTCTGCAACCAGAGCTGGTGCTACAGCGACAATGCCGGCGACGAAATAGAGAAGCAAAGCTGCATTTTCTTAGAGAAGACTCGATTCAAGAAGCCAAATCATCCAAATCCTAGTCCAGGCCTTCTAATTCCATGAAGACTCACGAGATTAGAAGCTAGTGTAAATGGCTGTATAAGATTTGGTAACCAGATTTCTATATTTGACCAACACCAAACACCGGATAAAGGAGAGAACTAGATTTAGAAATCAAATTCCCCTTATCTAGTTAAACAATGGTACCTATATTGATCCCACAACAACTTTTTTCCTTTTGCTAAGGCCCACCTGGATTCGAACTCCACTAACTCTTATTTGAGTCCTGGCCTTTTTTTGATAAGTAGTTTTGGCATAAATTAAACATAGTTCCATTATGACTCTAAAACTATATATATATATATATATATATATTTTTTTGGTTAATTAAAATTATATTTGTTTTGTTTGAGGAGTAAGCTCATTTTTTATGATTTAAAACCAGGTACCATTAAAACATTTCATTTTTTATTAAAAAAACTATATTCACTTTCTTTATTCATAAATTTTGTATTAAGAAGCACAAACAGACTTTTGAAAATTATCACAATAAAGTATCATTTTTGCAACCAATAGAAACTAATTTGGGATGATAAATAAGACAAAAAGCCCTAATATTCCAATGCACTTTTGCATGACTGATCTAACATTCAATTATGCAAATAAAATGTTGGCCCCACCAATCTCGGGGAACTTTCATGTGAACAATCTGTTATTTCACCTACTCTCTTCTGTTTTAGGGTGACAAAACAATTTAAAAAAACAAAAAAAAGGCCAAAAGCTGCAATCTACTTTGCATGACCAATCCAATTTTATCTCTATACCCCTGCAAATATTTTTTCTCTTCTTACCAAAGTGATTTAAAATAGCCCACCAATTCTACGGACTTTTTTTCATGTTAATCTGTTTGTTGCATAATCATCTTCTTCTACCATCTAAAGCAAAAAAAAAAGAAGAAAAAAATGTCCATAGTTGCAGAAGCTCCAGGCTTTCTCCAAGTTTTTTCTGATGGATCTGTAAAACGCTTTGCACCAGAAGTAGTCCATGCCTCAGAAGAATCATCCAAGGGATATAAGTTCAAGGATGTGGTAATTGACCCATCAAAACCAATAACAGGAAGGATTTTTCTTCCCGATACTCCCAGATCCACCACTCAACTACTTCCACTAGTAGTCTATTTCCATGGTGGTGGCTTCTGTTTCGGCTCAACAACATGGGTTGGCTACCATTCTTTCCTTGGAGACTTCTCAGTTGCATCCCAATCCATTGTTGTTTCTGTGGACCATCGTTTGGCTCCGGAGAACCGGCTACCAGTGGCTTACGAAGACTGTTATAGCTCACTTGACTGGCTTAGTCACCAAGTAAGCAACGATCCTTGGCTGGCCGGAGGAGATCTTTCCTGGGTGTTTCTTTCTGGGGATAGTGCAGGAGGAAACATTGCACATAATGTTGCTATCAAATCCATTAGGGAACAAATCAACAATGTGAAGATCACAGGGTTAGTGCTGATTCATCCTTACTTTGGAAGTGAGAAGAGAACTGAGGAAGAATTGGCTGAAGGTGCAGCAGAACATGTGGCAAGCAATGACATGTTTTGGGGACTGAGCATACCAGAAGGTTCGAACAGCGACTATTTCGGATGTAATTTTGAGAAGGCAGAGCTGTCTGAATCTCAATGGAGTCGGTTTCCAGCTGTGATGGTTCATGTGGCTGGTTTGGATTTTTTAAAAGAAAGAGGAGTGATGTATGCAGAGTTTCTGCAGAAGAAGCAAGTTAAAGTGGTGAAGCTGGTGGAGACCACAGGGGAGTCTCATGTGTTTCATGTACTTTTCCCTGAATCTGATGCAACCCGTTTGCTTCAGCGACAAACGACTGAATTCATCAAGAGCTGCTGACAATTCAGATTGTCAAAACCACAACGAGCAATGCATAAGATGGAGATGAATTGAAAAAGGGTAGTTTTGTTTTGTTTTTGGTTCTCTCTAGTTCTTTTAGTACCTAATTATGATCATATGGAAAATTGACATGGATTTTCCTTTTCAATCAATGAAATGATGCATTGCCATCAAAACTAGTCCAATCAGTATGTGACTTTGGAACAAATAATCATTCTTTTGTCTGTTTAAATGGCACAAATCAATAAAGATATATAGCATGTCATACAAAACAATCCTAAATCTTATAAATCTACATGTAACAGCTTGAACCCATAATGCAATGCATATCCTAAGAGTACTTATATTAGGATGAAATATCATTTGTGTATTCCAATAATTAAATTTTACAAACAAATCATTCATACATGCCTTCGTACATAAACTGTATGTCAAATGTACAAACAGATATACTGAGATTCCTTAATCACTGTGCACAATTAGTTCTTACTCATCAAAAGTGCTCATGAAACCTCCAACAAAGCCAGCTCCATTGCAATTCCCACATAACACATCCTTTTTGCCTCTGCAAGGAGGAAGAAGAAGATGACAATGACAAGCAGAAGAGGCTCCTTTCAGTAACTTCCACTACTCAGAAAAATTCCCACGGCAATGAGTCAATAACAAAGCACACGCACTCACAAACACACACATAGTTTCGTTTTTTTTTTTGGGGAACTATATATCTCCTAGATTATCCAAGTGCTTTAAGTGACGCCTTAATAAATGATTGAAACTGGAAAGGAATTGGTTACCCGCAAAGCCAACATGGATCACCGGCTTTAAACCGTCCATTGAAGACATCATTTGGGTTTACTCCACTACCTTTGCATTGTGAGCACAGAACTGCACCTGCCCATTAAAGAATCTGTTTTAATTCCACATATAATAACAGAGTTATACCTCTCCTTTTTCTTTTCTTTCTTTCCTTTTTTCCCCTCTTTTCATCGGTCAGCTTACCATTGCCTTCGCAGTCAGGACAGATCACACTATTTGGTTTTGTGCTCTTATTATCCTTAACACCCTACTGAGAATCAAAAGAAAAAATAAAATAAAATATATATATAAAAATATTTCGGGGTAATCTATGAAATTTATAAACTTGGTGAAATACCCATTATTAATTCTTGTAAGATAAAAAAAAGGAATAAAAAGAAAGAAAGAACCTTAGCTTTCACTTGGCGAAGTTTAGCAGCAGTAAAATTTTGTACCAGGTTGAATCTTGGAACAAGCTTCAGATTTCCATGGTTGTCTGTATAGAATTAAACAAACATGTAAATGTGGATAACTCACGAGCAAAAGAACAAGAAATGTTATATATATATATATATATATATAGAAAGAGAGAGAGAGACCTGGTTCAAGTACAACTTTCATAGAATTTACAGGCGCTGAGCACAGAACACAGGCCATTGAAACATATGAAAGCTAGAATTTCAGACTGTTTGGTTTAACTGTTTAAGTGGCTGGGAAGCAGAGCAATGGGATTAGATTCCAACGAATTGTTGAATTGTTTTTAGAGGACTGGGTTTGGCTGCTGGGCCTCAGGCTTAACTAGTATTTTGGTGTACTTTGGGGAGGTTGATTTTTTATTTTTTTTTTGGTGCAAATGGGGAGGTTGATTTGGTTGGGAATTCAAGCCCAGTTACTTGCAGAAAATAAGTGGGTATTTTTTCAATTGGATTAGGGTATAAAAGGATTTTTGCACATTTGCTCACCTCATCCGGCATATTTTTTTAATTATTCATGTCTCCTGTACCACCAGTTTCAAATTTATTTTATAAATTTTGCCTTTTTTTTTTTTTTTAATCTTTCTTCTTTCTTCTTTTTTCTATTTCTTTATCTTTCCCTTTTTATTTCTTTTTTTTCTCTATTAGACCTAAAATATTAATGATTTTATTTCAATTTATAATCTTATTATTTGTTAATTTTAACTTCATTGTCGTGGAAAATTATTTATTTGTGTTGAATTTACAATGTAGGTGAAAGAAGAAGTATTTGGAGAAAAGAATCTCAAAAATAGATTATTTGGCATTGAAAATAGTACGGAGAAAAATTTAGACTTAAACATATGAAACTTCTAGAAGATTTTAAAAATGTTATTTGAAGATTCACCTATGCATAATATTTTTAAGAGTCCCATGATTTTAAAAATATGATCCGATTCTGAGACCCGTACAACAAGCTGATATATTTTTTATGGTATTCTTGTAATCTTAGAAGCTTTGATCTTCAACATTAATTTTAAGGCATCAAAGAGAAAATCTAATGATCATTGTTGTGAAAAGTGGCGGCTTGAGATGACATTCAAAGATTTATGACTAAGATTAAATGAGAAGACCCAAGGATTTTAATTCATCTTTAATGATACACATGTCATGTCATATGTCTCATTAAGGGTAAATTAGACTAATTACAATTCTTTCAAGAAGAAGTTAGAGAAAAAAAGAGTTATGGGGGAGTAAAAGTAGCTAAAAACGCAGAATCTTTTTATTAGGCTAAAAAATGTGTTTTGCAAAAGTCACATATTGAAAATAAAGGGAGAAAAAAGTCTCAAAGACCTATATATATATATAGCCCCCTATTCGTACAATTATACGCAACTTTTAAAGACAATTTTAGAAAGCTTTTAAGAGATTTTTGAGGTGAGTTTTAGGAAAATCAAGAAAGTAGGGTAGAGATAAGTTTGGTTAAGTGACACATCCATTAGCTTAATTGTTTCTATTACATTCCATTGGCTCGTTGTTGGCTTGATTGAAGACTTGGGCTTGAAGATTGAAAACTTGAAGATTGCTTGACTATATCAAACCTTGTGGCTTCATTCTTTTCGTCTACTCTTTTTTTATTTAAATTATTTTTTTTCTTTCAATCATGGCTTTTGAATAAATGATGGTGTTTTCTTTTACAATTATTTACTAACTTCATAATTAGGGTTGTGGATTAAGTCCTAGATATGAAGATTTACTTTTGTTATGCAAGACATGTTTTGGAGTTTTTTTTTTTTAATGATACTTTGAGTATATGTGTTTTATAATAATTCAATAAACTATCTAGGACCTAAATGCTCATAATTAAATTATGGATGATTCAAACAATATAATTTATGTTGTATTGTAGTTCATTAGATAGTATTCACTTTTACGCCCTTCATGTTAGTAAATGTGCCAATAATCTTAATCAAAACTCAATGAAAATGCATAATTATAGGGTCTTAATTAGAGTGTTTACTATTAGTTGAAATAGATATAGTTCTTAGTGTGTTTGCATTGAGTGAGCTTGGTTAAATTATCAAATACTCTTATCATTCTATTCTTGTATAATAATTAGTAAATTATATTAATTAGTGGTGAATTGTATAGCCCTTTTCATCATTATTAGTTGAAACTCATTAAAATTTGTTCTATGTTCTTCTTTGCTTTTATTTAAGTTGTGATGCGGAACCCCAAGCTTAAAGAAACTGTAATCCCAACACACAAGATGATATGGAACAAACCCTAGGTAAAAACCCGCCCTATAGCACCTCTAGATAACAATCGTATCTAGCAACACTAATTAGAAGACAAAGAATGAAATTGAAATTCGCCACAAAGTAAATACCTTTGATAAGAAGATTAATTCCCAAATGCAACAAGTAGAAGAAGAACTATCCTCACTTGGAACACACAAGTCTTGTTGAAAAACAAGAATAGATTCTATTTAATCAATAATCAAAGTTGTCTTAACAAGTTAGTAACCTCCCCTTTATATAGATATTAGGGTTAGGTTAAGAATCAATCTAGACCATAAAATAATTAGGAAAGTAATCCTAAGGCTAAAAACTAACCCTAAATAAATATAATCCGAAAATAGAAATAATTACAAAACTGCCATTATAATCTGGAAATAGCAATAATTACGAAACTGCCATTATAATCCGAAAATAGCTAAATTACGAAACTGCCATTGTAATCCGAAAATAGCTAAAATTACTTCGTTTCGCCTTTGCAACTCCCGAACAGCATTACCACCTTCATTCTTTGCTTGGACATCATGCTTAAATCATCATCTTTTGCTCCAATGGTAGAATATGGCTCTATGATGCCCGCATCATCATCTTTTGCTCCAATGGTAGAATATGGCATTATGATGCCCGTATCATTCCCTTCCTCTTCAAAAAGATTCGTCCTCGAATCTGAATCCATATCAAAAGGAAAAATATCAGAAACATTAAAAATAGTGGACTCATTGTACTCACCCTGAAGGGCGATTTTGTATGCGTTGTCCTTTACTCTTTCAAGCACTTGAAAAGGTCCATTGCCTCTAGCATCCAACTTAGACTTCCTAAGTTTGAAAAACCTTTTCTTCCTTAAATATACCCAAACCCAATCTCCTGGTTTGAATATCCTCCACGTGTCATCCCATAAAACTTTCCCAAAGGGACTCAAAAATTCCACATCCCTATCATATTTAATAATTCTAGGCACTCCATGCAATTTTGATTTCTCATGAAAGTCCTGCAATAAAGAGACAAAAACACTAGGCAAATTGGGGTTAAGGTTAGTTTCACAAAGCAAAACTTCTCGAAACCTCACTAATAATATTGCTTTCTTGCCTAAGAATGCATTACTGACTTCTCTCTCTTTTGCAGTAAAACCCTTTTTCTTTTCACTCATCTCACTTTTTTCTACTGTACTTTCCTCTTTATTTTTCTTACTAGTGCAATCACTCACCATTGGGCCTTTATTTATAATATTTTCACTTTTGGCCTCTTTACACTCAATTTTTTTATTTGTCTCACTTCCCAAATCCCCATGTGAACTTTTGGATAATTTCAATTGTTCAAAATACACCTCCATTGGAGATAAAGGTGCAAGTGTGACTTTCTTTTCATTATGCTCATGTCTCCTAGCCCTTGGTTCCTCCCTCCATGTGCGTCTCCTCATGGAATTATTTGAGACTTCATCATCATCGGAACCCGTTGGCTCAATATCTCTAGTTCGCAAACCATCTCTCCTTGTGTTATTTGTGGCGGTCATAAATACTTCACTTACGTTATCATTTAGCTCATCAACCTTCATCTCTTTGTAATACTCCTCTACGGACCTAGACCCTTGTGTGAGTCTCTGCAACTTTTGATGAAGCTCTCTATAGTAATAAGATGGTACAAACCTCTTCCTCATAATTCTCTTCATCTCATCCCAAGTTGAGATCGGATCTTCTCTATACATCCTCCTTGATTGTATAAGTTGCTTCCACCAAACTAGAGCATAGTCGGTGAACTCCACTGCGGCTAGTTTAACCTTTTTCTCCTCAGAGTAATTATGACAATCAAATATTAACTCTACATTCTTTTCCCATTCCAAGTATGCCTTGGCATCACTTCTTCCCTTGAATGGCGGAATGTGCATCTTAATTGAACTTAGGTTGTCATCCCTTCCTCCTCTTGTCTCCCCTCTCCTAGGTCTTCTTCTTACAGTTTGGACTTCATACTCGTCTTCATCGGAAACAATTACTTCTTGTCTCCTGAGTCGTGTTCCTTCCCTTCTAGTAGTATTGGACATGGCCATGGTTGACAGGACCCGACCCGCAAAGATCCTGCCTGCGTGACTTAATGTTGCCACTAAGCCACAAGCAGTCATGAAAAACCCGCTAAACAAAATTTTAAAAGGGTAAGAATTAACAGACCGTAAAGTTTCACTACTGCCGGAATTTTATTAAAAATTTCGGCAGCATTTCGGCTGTTTCTAACACTCCCCAAAATGCTAAAAGCTACAAACCTGCAAGAAAACCAGTCCTAAAACCAAATTATTCTACCAGCACGCATTTCCACACAATTAGATCACCAAACAGTACGCAACTCAACACTTAAACAAATATATTGTTTAAGTACGGTGTAGCTGCACTCAGTTTAAAACTGAGCTGCCTACATACCCTTTCAACAAGGGATCAAGCTACCTGTAGTTCCGAAAGCATATTTACACAATATGCTACAATCAAACACATACAGCACTTAATCCAAAGAAAATACACAATAAATAAATTTCCACATAATAAAACATAAATTCCACACATCACCCACTAACAAAATTAATATCACAACAATTCATTTACAATTTCAACTAATTTCAACACAATCAACCAGCAACTATTTATCTCACAGTAATTATATGCTTCCGTATACATTTCACAGAACAGTTCCACATCGCGATTAACACACCATTTGGCCCACGCATTTACGTGTTTAATTCACAGGCCAATTATATAATGTATATATATACCAAAACTGTTATTAATAATCCCGAAATCCAACCACACCATCAATTCTATAATTTCAGCACCCAATTCATTCCACAGCAAGCACCAAAACATCACCACACATATCTATATCACCAATTAACAACAATTTCTATTTTAACAATTTTTAACACCACAGTTCAAACCGGGTAAATTCCGATATTTATCTATAATAGGCAAATTATATACCGAAACGAAGCTCGCGGAGAGTAGGGTGCAACCGAGAACTTACCTCGTCCAACCGCCGCCGGTGGTTGCCGGAAAATGGCCGGGAAGCGGCGGCCGAGCACCCTCAAATCACGCAGTCCACACGAGCGAGCTTCGAGACAAACGGAGGC
Organism: Ochetophila trinervis; assembly: GCA_003254975.1. Lineage (NCBI taxonomy): Eukaryota > Viridiplantae > Streptophyta > Magnoliopsida > Rosales > Rhamnaceae > Ochetophila > Ochetophila trinervis. The sequence continues at coordinate 34,360 of QANX01001328.1, forward strand.
CGGAATTGGTTTCGGGAGGTCCAAAATAGGGGAAAAGGACCGGTTTCATCACCGGAAACAGCCGAGATCCGGCGACCGGAGGAGAAACGGCCCTCGCCGGATCCGTCGTCGTTTCCGGCAAACCGCGGCGTTTCACGGCCAGTCGAGGGTGGGAAAGGAGAGAGGAGGGTCCGGCGAAGCTTTCCCGGACAGTGGGCCGGCCTGACTCCGCCGAAATCCGGCGAATCGCAAAAAAAACAGCTGACCGGATTTCTCACCTTTCCCGGCGATCTGGACTGTTCCACGGGCTGCCGCCGGCAGGAAAAGGTGGCCGGGCAAGTGGGCTTCCAAACCCAGGCAGTGGCGCGGCTGATCGGCGCCGGAAACGGGCCTAATCCGGCAATTTCCAAAATCGCAGCTGGCCGGATTTCCTTAAATTTCCGGCTGTCTGGACCTTTCCACGGCGAGCCACAGGTGCCAAAGGAGAGAGGAGGTCGGCGGGGTCATTTTCTGGGTGGTTTCCGGCCTGATCTGGCCGGAATTTGACCGTGGCCGGCGGTCAGAAGTTGCGCGATGAGTGGCTGCGCGAGAGGGGGAGAAAACTCGCCGTCCGTGTGCTGTCCCTGCAGAACCTGCCAGCTAAAAACACATAAAGGCAGGGGCAAAATGGTCATTTTGCCCTGCCACAGCAATTTACCAAAATACCCCTCACTCTCTTCCGGTCATAACTTCTCGGTTTTAACTCCAAATCGAGCGTGCCACTAGTCTACGGACTCGTATTGACTAGCTCTACGCAACGGTACCACGGTCAAAATCATAGCACGCTCACACCAAAAAGTCAACCCCGAACCCTTCCTTGGTCAAACTTGGTCAACTCGGTCAACTTTGAGAAATTTCAATATTTTCCCTGGGACGGGGTGTTACAATGGTCATCTCCCTCATTTGCTCCATCATCTCATCCATCCTAGATTTCAATGTTTCTTCCATCCTAGAAGTCAATCTCTCTTACATCCTTCTATACTCACCCTCCAAAGATTGTCGTAAGAGCTTTGGATCCGGTNATACTTTTTTTGTTTTCTAAGTAATTAAGTTTGAAATATAAACAATAAAACTCAGTATACCTAAAAACCTAATGAAACATATGGATGTATCTATCAAAATTACTCTATATCCTAGTGTTTTTACTTCTTTAAAATTACAAAGGCCTCAAAGTACGAAGGCCTCAAAATGAACATGGTATAAAACAGTAGAGCGAAATTATTCACTACATTTTTTAAAATATATTCGATATTATTAAAAAAATATTCAATATTCCTATAATATCCTCTAATAAGAAAAATCAATCAAGGCAAAATGAAAAAAAGAAAAAAAGAAGAAGAAGAGGTACACTTTATGTTTATTTTTTGGTGAATAAGGTACACTTAATTTTTTTTTGATAATTAAGGTACACTTTATTTGATCGGCAAGAGAGGTACACTTCTTAATACCACAATTTGGAAATTTATAATCTTTTTGTATTTTACTTATTTATTAATTATTTTTTTTAGGTTACTTTGTTTTAAGTCTTATTTTTGGGGGTCAAAAAAAANAAAAAAAAAAAAAAAAAGGAAAAACCACCGTCCACACGCACAAAACCACTGCGTATCTTCACAACTCGGTGCACGTTAGCAGAATTCTCTTTTTTTATTTTTTATATAATATAAAAAAATCATTTGAATAAATACATATAAATTAAACGAAAAATAATAATAGTAGTAATTCATTCACCTTCGTCTTTCTCTCTCAAAAAACAACGTCGACCGTCGAGGCTCGTAACACCAGCAGCAACAGCGCCAGCAGAACGACATCATTTTGAAGAAGTTGAGGAAAAAGATCCGCCATTTCCTTTCGCCTTCGGAATTTCTCGGATTTCTATATACTAAAGAATTCATCCAGATTTACTCTCACCACAAATCGATCTCTCATTGTTTGCTTTTTATTTTTGAATTTCAAAATTTTCTCGGGAAAATTCCCGATCGTCTATGCAATTTCCCTCGTCATTCTCCGTTCGTTATTCGAAAACAGAACGGGGAAATTCATTTCTCTCTCTTTGCTTCCTCATCGAGGATTGCGGTTTCTGGGGGAGAACTGGATTTCGAGGGCTTTAACAGTGAACGAATTATTGGATTGGATTGCCGGGGGAGCTAGAACTCCGCGTTTGGTGAAAATTAGGGTTTTCGAATAAAGGTTTTAGGGATTCCAGGGGTTTTGTGTTGAGGAAAATGCTTTTCGTGGTTTGATTTTTCTGGTTGATTATTTGTTTAAGTGCTCGAGAAAACAAATTAGGATTTTTCTTCATTTGCATTTCAAGAGCGGGTAGGGTTTATGATGGTAGATTGAGAATGGTGCGGCTTCTGGGACTGACTCGCGGAGAATCGGATGAATCGCCTCGGGAGATCGCCTCGAGGGGAAACCCAGCGAGTGAATCCGGTGAGAATGGGTGGCTCATTCGATTCTTCGACTCCGCGTTCTTCTGTGAGTGGATCGCTGTTAGCTATTTGTATAAGCATGAACATCCAGGTGTGCGAGATTACCTCTGCAATAGAATGTATACTCTTCCATTGTCTGGTATTGAGAGCTATTTGTTTCAGATTTGTTATATGTTGGTGCATAAGCCAAGCCCATCTTTGGATAAGTTTGTTATTGATATGTGCTCCAAGTCGCTTAAGATCTCTTTGAAAGTGCATTGGTTTTTGTTAGCAGAGCTCGAGGACTCTGATGATAATGAAGGTATTAGTAGGATTCAAGAAAAATGTCAAATTGCAGCCACATTGATGGGTGAGTGGCCACTTTTGTTAAGGTCTCAATCCGAGTCAAGTAGCCCCGGGAACAAGAACCAAGTTTTGAATAGGATATTATCATCAAAACAGAAGTTACTATCATTAGCATCTTCACCACCTACTCAGAGGTCATTATCCTTCTCCCCTACCTCGGGGAACAACTTGCAGGAGGATGGTCAGCTATCTCCTGAAGATAACAAGATTTTTAAGAAATTTATACCGGGACCGAAGGTTCGAGATGCATTGCTCTTTAGGAAATCAGTTGATAAAGATGATGATGACAATGAAAAGGATGGTTTCTTTAAAAGGCTCCTGAGGGATTCTAAAGGGGATGATGAAACCGGTTCGAAGATTAGAGAGCTGTTTAGGAAGTCATCAGCAGAGAAGGAAGATGATGATTCTGAAAAAGATGGATTCTTTAAGAGACTTTTAAGGGACAGTAAAGGTGATGATGAGGAGTTGACTTCAAGCTCCGAAGGTTTTTTCAAGAGATTGTTTCGTGATAGCAAGAGCGATACTGAGGATAAATCATTAGCTAAATCAGTAGAAGATGAGGAAAAAGATGGATTCTTTAAGAAATTTTTCAAAGAGAAATTTGATGACAAGAAGGATGGGATTGATAGGAATGATGATGAAGAATGTTCAAAATCTGCTGAAGATGATGAAAAAGAAGGGTTCTTCAAAAAATTCTTTAAGGATAAATTTGAGGACAAGAAAGATGTTAATGATAAGATGGAAGAAGGGAGTGCTAATGGAGAGGAAGAAGAACCATCTGAATTTTCAATATTTCGAAGATTATTCCGAGTGCACCCAGAAGATGGTAAAAGTAATGCAACGAATGAAAGCAATAACAGTGGTGGCTTGTTCGAAAGTAGTCCAGGAACTGAGAATTTTTTTCGCAAACTGTTTAGAGATCGAGATCGTTCAGTTGAAGATTCAGAGCTATTTGGTTTAAAGAAGAATAAAGAGGTACTTCACTTATAGTTTTTCTGCCTGACTGCGAGTGAAAGTGCTTTCACTATATTACAATTTGAATTTATACAATTCTCAGAAGTGGTTATGACTCTATGAGCTTATTCTTTGGTTGTCTTATATTCTATAATTTCATATTTAAAATGTTTCTACATCAGCAATCTTAAGTGCATATGGAGACTTTGAGAAATTTCTGATTGGTTTGAATAAATACTCATGGAATGTGCAATCCAGTAATGTCTCATTGAATCTAGTTTATCAACAATCTCTTTAAACTTTTAGTCAGAACTTTTTTATAGTTACAGAATTTTACATGGTAAAATATTCATTTTAGTTTTAATGACAGCATTTCTATTGAATTTAATAAATCATGTTAATGCTGTTTCTAGGCCTCTACCATGTAAGATATATTTGTGAACCTTTTATCTACCATTGGAAATTGAAATGATGTATACTTGCAGATAAATGGTGTTCTTTATGTGTTTGTTAAGAGCAACAAAAGAAGTTTGCATAGGAATTAGGTTGACATGCATATATTTTGTAATATCTTTCAAGTGGAGCGTTTTGAGGGGGCTTAGTGCTTTTCATGGGAGTCATGCTGCAGCTTCTTTAGTAAATGAAGTTGCTACATGACAGTAGAGGTTGTAATTTTTGAGTGGAGTCTTATTGTCACTTCTTTGTAATTCAAGTGTTAGCTCAGAGCAGATTTTGTAATTATGAGGCACAACCTTTATTTTCTTTGAATAGATAATTTGCGAGTAGGAGTATAGATGAGCATAAAAATTAGTAAAAAGTTGACTCGTTGTTTGTAGAAGAAAGAAGATTAAATGTTGACAATATATAAATCAATATCTTTATTCCATGTTACTCCATAAAAGGACTATAAAGGATTTAGGACAATTTTAGTTGTTTCTAATGAAGGATAGATGCAGTGGGAAAGCTGTGGTTGTTGCTACTGTGGTTAGAGTGGAATAAGCAAGTATTTCTGTTTTTCAAGATAGATTTGAAATTTTGAGTACCTTTGGGATAGAAATAAATTTTTGGCATCACTATAGGCTTCTTCATGTGTTTAAATACACCCCTTTCTTAATTATCTCAATTGAGATGAAAAAATCCTATGTAATTTTTCTTTTTTGTATATTTGGTGACATATGTTGAAGTTTCCATAGCATCCCTTATTCTCTTGTACTATCTTTACAAACATTAAAATAGTTATGATTCTTAAAATAATGAAAAAAAGAAGATAACTATATGCGAGAAAAATACTAGAGTGAAAATTTTACAGAACATTTACATGGTCATGAAAATAAATATCATATACATATATAATAAAGACAAAAAGGATTTTAGGGGATGTGGCTTTGGAGATTGCATTTATTATTGGGTGGTTATTTTGGCTCTCTTGATATATTCTTTTTCTATTACATCTACATATTTCAAAAGGAAAAAGGAAAGACAGATATTTTGGTATCTACAAGGGTGGGTACAGTAGTTCTCAGGCCTTTTCCTTCTTGAGGAGTAGGATAGTCAAAATGCATAAAACATACTTGGTGAAAATTAAACTTAAAATCAAAAGCATTCTAACCAAAAATATGTGTTTTCAAAACATTCTTAGAAATATTTTTTTTGAACAATTTTATTTAGGGATACATTTAAAAAAAAAAAATTAATTTTTTTTTCAGAAACTAAACTTTATAGTTGTAAATAAAATCAAAAAAATCTTAAGAGGACAAGAAATCCTCTCGAAGAAAAGAAAAAAATTAACATTTAGGTTAAATCTCAAAATAAAACTTCCATCATCACTGAAGCATAGAATAGTCATTTCTTATATCCCTTAGAAGTTGATGTCCATAGATAATTAAAAAATCGAACCCTGTATCACATGAATATTGCCTCTTGGTATCTATCTTCAAACAATGTTTGATTTCTTTTAAACCTTGTTGTCCAAAACTTAGTCTCAGTTAGTTGCACATTTCTATAATTCTTCCCTTTTGTCTTGTCAAAAAAAAAAAAAAAAAATCTTCCCTTTTTTACTTTCTCTGAAACACTTCATAGAAGCAATCATCACTGAATAAAGTGGTTTTGGAAAAGTCTAAGAGATTCAGCTTCCTATGTAACAATGCAAAAGATAAGTGGCAGGGACAAATTAATTTGGTCTTCTCTTGTGGATAAAATAATGTATTAATTCTTCCCATGAGCTAGAAGCCAAGCAAACACCTAAGTTTTGTAGAGACACTTTAAATATTATCAAGGAAGTTCAAATATTATTATTAGACGAATATCATCAAGAAAACAAAGTAAAATCTACAAGAGAAAGCCTTGGAAAAATCTAAGATCCATAATCTTTTATTTAGACTTTTTTTTTAAAGAATTTGTACCATCAATAGAGAGAACAAATCAGAAGATTCCATATCATTCAGATTTCAAAAGAAGTTAAAAGGACCAATAAAATAGTAGGAATCGAAATCCTTCCAAGGGACTACTAACTCAACTAGTGCACTTTTATGGGTGTATTCTAGTTCCTTATGCTCTAAAAACTACTAATTGAATGTTCTATTGATAAAAAATTGTTTCTTATAAATATATGTATATGCATGTCGATATGGTTATAATGTAATTTTCAAAACCATGCCCAAGATTTAGTTTTTATGGGAAGATGATATTGTTTAGAATCCAAATTTAAGACGTGGGTAGGCATAGCGGGTGTTGGATTGGATTTTTCCAATAACACAATTGGATGAACAGGTCAGTTTATCAATTCAAACAAATACATGAGTTAGCCTTACAACTTTTTGTTTTTATATTTTCTGTTGGTGAACCGATACATTCCAAATATAAGCCCACTAACATAGCATGGTATGGCTTGACCTCTAGGCATCGCATACTGATGTCATTTTGTGAGCTGAAGTGATTTGGTTTATTGTATTCCACTGGTTGAAGTCATTTCAAGTAAATGCATGCCTGTATATCTTATAAATTATAATGAGTTTAGTTGATTAATTGTGCCTTCTATTTGGCAGAAGCATCCTGGTTCACCAAAGCAACGGAGTGAAAAATCAAATGCCAAGCCACCGCTTCCAAATAATACTGCATCCCAATTCCGCAAAGGGACTTATCACGAGTCATTGGACTTTGTGCAATCATTATGTGAGACATCATATGGGTTGGTGGATGTATTTCCAATTGAAGATCGTAAAAGTGCTCTTCGTGAGGTTGTTCATATGTTTTCTAGCTTATTCCATGTTACACATGGAAATGCATGTATACACATTTATGTATATCCATTTGATTGTCTGACATGTTTTTCATTTGTGTTTCTAGTCACTTGCAGAGACCAATCTTCACATTGCTGAGGCGCAAAATAGCGGAGGTACTTCTTTAGCAAATTACTATAGAGGCTGGCACAATGTCGTTTAATATAATGTTAGGTGAAGTAGTTTGGATTGGGAAGTTTCCTTTTTGTTTTACAGAATGTGGCCTGAATATTTTTTATGAAAATAATGCACACTTTCATTGGCTTCAATGCCATTTGTTTTCTGCGTCGAATAACATTGCTCTCAGAATGCAGAATACTAAGTTTGGTTAAAAAAGTATGAAAAGTTTTTGTTTGTATTTTTTCCCATTATTTGTTGTAGATCTGAAACTTGAAAATTTAAAATCTGTTTAATTGAATATGAGAATTGCCAATAGAGGTTGGGCCATTAGTAAGTCTTGTGCTTAGTTTTCTTGAATTCTTTTCAAGGTTTGGAAACATGATGATGAAGAGATCCTTTCATGTGCATATAGAGGTCGAACATTAAGAATCTGAGAGAATCTGTAGCCTACTTTTCTGAATTTTGCTTAGCGTCTTATATAATTGAAAGTATTTTGACTTAATGTAATTTTTTGTTAATATATATATTTAATTTTACCTGGAAATTTGTAATTGCATATACTTCAGGATCTTATTTTGATTTTGATGATTATTTCTTTAGGAGTTTGTTTTCCAATGGGAAAGGGGATGTATCGTGTGGTTCACATACCTGAAGATGAAGCTGTTCTTTTGAATTCTAGGGAAAAAGCACCTTACTTGATCTGTGTAGAAGTCTTGAAAAGTGACACTCCAAGGTATTCACATCATAAAATCATCTATATAGGTTGCCACAGCATAGTTTATTTTCCACAAATACTCAAACAAGTTTCAGTTGAATTTCTTAAAACTGATGCATATTCACCTCACCTTCCTCTCAGCAATCCAAAGGACTCATCCATCTCCCAAAAGCTTTCAAGAGGAGGAATTCCTTTAGCAAATGGAGATGCACTTCTGCAAAAGCCACCTCCTTGGGCATATCCATTATGGACTGTCCAAGAGGTGTATCGCAATAGCAATGATAGGATGTCAAGTTCTACTGCTCAGGCAATTGACCAGGCAATGTCACATAAGTCAGAGGCAAAAGTGAAATTTGTTAGTGTAAAATTTTGTGTGGAGAAGCTATTACATTCCCAGTCAGAGGATGATGAAGTATCTGATTCAGGCCTAGGCAACTCTTGCAGTAGTACACAGTCTGCGTCAGTTCCTTTGCAGATTGTTTCCAAGAGTCATCAAGATGGAGACACTGTAACTCATGCATCAAGAGAACCACATGGTTATGATTTGGAGTTTGTAAGGGTGGTGCTGACAGCAGATCCTGGTGTTAGAATGGATGAAGTTGAGGATCAAGGACCCCCACGACGAAAGGAACACCGCCGAGTGCCAAGTACAGTAGCTATGGAGGAAGTAAAGGTAGATCTTTGGTTGATTTATTGTTCCAATTATAATTTTTGAAATGAATGAAGTTATTGATTCCTCTTGTTTAAAACATTTGTTAGTTGATCTCACAACATTTGTTAGTTGATTTGACACCCATTTTAGTCGAAGGACATGCTATTTGTTTACATCCATTAGTTTGTAGGGGATTCAATGCAGACTTTGAGATTTCATTTGAATTGGAATTTGGTTATTCACCATGTAAAGGGCAATTGAACAAAAACGCGTCGATGGGTAGAAACATCAAGATACACAATGGATTAGTAATGGAGATTATGTAAATTATCCAAAAGTAGACATTTCTACATAATATACAAAGAAATTGCGGAGGCTTGGTTCGGCCAAGCTGCCGAGTACTGGAAACAGGTTATAGCGCTTTCTCCTGGTAATTATATTGGAGAAGCAAATACAACGGGTACACTAACCAGGAAGATTGATGAAGTAGCAATTAATGCAAAAACAGCCAATTGGAAAGCAATAGTCATGTTTATTGATTCCTCTTGCTTAAAACATTTGTTAGTTGATCTCACATCATGTGTTAGTTGATTTGACAAAGGGACATAAGGTTTCCCTTATGTTATGTTTGGAGCAAGGATTCTACCAAGGAAAAGAAAACAGAGGCAGAAGGAATTTCACACTTTTAATGGAAAATTAAATTTCTAAGTTGTATATGTTATTCTTGTTGTAAGTCATATATAGTTTTTTTTTTTTATAATTCTTTTTGTAACCAAACTGTGGCAACTGAAATGCGTTATTTTTATTTATTATTTTTTGCTTTTTCCTATTACTTTTCTACTACGGAAAATAGCATTTTGGAGCCTGCGCTCATTATTTAAGCCATTTTCATATTGAGAAGAAAATATTTTTTATTACTTATATTTGGTTTAATATTTAAATTAATGAAACTAAATTTGTTTCTTCCCAACAGCTTTAAATATATTTTTGTCTTATTTTTGTAATTCTTCAGTATGAAGAGTTTGCTAAAGAAATATCCTGGAAAGCAAAATGTTTCCAGTACTTGGATTATAGCTGGATCCTTGCATTAGTGGCAAGTTTTGTAAAGTGTAAAGTTGGTGCTTTTGGGAGGGGCACTACAAATTGAAATTTAAGGATTTTTTTTTCTTAACTATTTTTGTAACATTGTGAATAACATCTTTTTGCCCCAAATCTGCATGAAGATTCCTTACTTGTTTTTGTTGTTGGTAGCGTGCTAATTTCAATTTTAGATGCTTCCCTTAATGTGTTTGTGCACAGATTTAAGTTATTATATAAAAGATTCATCAAGTGAAACATATGATGCCAAGACATATATATATATATATATGTATGTGTGTGTGACCTGAAACCACTTTCCTTCTTTATGACGTGACAAGTGGATATTCTTTTCATTCTTTCTCAATACACATATGTATATTTTGGTGTCTAATAGTTTTAAAACTCCACAGGCTGCTGCAGCAAAAGGGGAAGCACCTCCTGGACTTCCGTTAAAAGGGGCTGGTCAGGATTCATCAGATGCACAGCCAAGGGTGAATTTGAATCTTCATGATAGAAGTGTTTTTTAAATTTAATTTTAATTTTTTTTTAATGCATTATGGAAAAATTGGACTTCTTATATCATATATGATAAATTTCAAATATGCTGACAGGTTAATGGGGGTACTCCCAAGGCGAGTGATGCCTTGTCTGGTGAACTTTGGGAGGCTAAGAAAGAGAGAATACGTAAAGCTTCAGTCTACGGAAAAGTACCTGGGTGGGATTTGCGCTCTGTAAGTTATATATTTACTGAGTTGCTTTTCTTATGCTTAAAATCTGCTATCATATGACACTTTGAAATAATGTGAACAAGGTTTGGCTGATTTTGTAATTTATTTTTACCGGTTGCATTTTCGATGCTTAGCATATGCGTGCATGCACATGCATAGCACATGTGTGACTATAAAAAGAATAACGGCCAAAAATCTTATTAAATTAGGTATTTGTGGGTTACTAATATACCTTAGTCTCATTCAAGGTTCAAAATTCTGTAACATTAACATGCTGAGATATTCATGTATCCTGGAAATTCAAGATTACTGATGTAGGTTGTAAATTTTTTTTCCTGGATGTTGCAAAAATATTGGGGAAATATGGATATTGAAGAAATATCAGGACATTTTTCAATGTTTAAGTTGTATTAAAAATCCATTGCAGCATGTTTCTAATGGCTAGTTCTTGTTTCCTCCCTCTCTCTCTCGTTTTCGATACCTAAATTGATATTGAAAGTCAGTCATGACGTGGTTTTTGTTTTAGAGTTTTAGGCTAAATTTCCAGATATAACTGTTTGTGTTAGGTGTTATATTGACTTTAGAATCAATAAAATCATTTTATTCTGTGTAGGTTATTGTTAAAAGTGGTGATGATTGTAGGCAGGAACACCTTGCTGTGCAACTTATTTCTCATTTTTATGGTAGGTTCATTTTTTCCCCTTTCAAATTTTGTGATTTTTGTTATGGATTTTTATCCCTTCTACTTATTCCTTTTGTTTAGTTTGTTTTCTTTTTCCTACTTTTTTCTTTTAAAAATCTTCTATGTATCCATTTTTGGCCGTTGCTTGAACCTTTTGCTGTTATTTAAAATTTAGACTTTTTAGTTTGTATATGAAGTACAGAGTTCAAATAATATTGCTCTGAAACATCTAATATTTCTATGTCATGATGCTAGAAGAATAGGTTATGGTTAGGGGCTGATCCAGGAGATAAACATTGATGGGGCCAAATTTTGAAATATGTGGAAAGGAACAATATTATACACAAGCATATGCATTATTTTTTCTTTATCATGTAAAGGATTTAATATAAGATCATAAACGAATTAAAAATATCTAACAGTACATTGCGCAAAAATTTGTTATTCTTTAGAAAAAATGTACTACCATGGCAAAAATAATATTTCTTGATATCTGTTTGCACAAATTTAGTTATGTGGTTTAGTGAACAAAATATTGAGTAATTGATTATTTTCTATATCTTGACTGAATGACTTGATACATAGGTTAATACCTCGGTTACATCTGCTGTTATTTTAGGTTGCATGCTTGTTGATTTACGCTTCATTTATACTCAATGGAAATCTCATAAATGCTTTAAAGGTTTCTCAGTTAACTTAGAGCTATCAGTTTTTTGGCTTCCTCAAAATTTAATTTAGTGCTACTGAATTCTTAATTCTTTTAAGCTTTTTGTTTTTTGGTGAATTTAATTCTTTTAAGCTTAGTAAACAAATTTGGTGACTTTATTGTTATTGTAATTTCATTGCAGAAATATGTCTCTTGAAGTACTAGTTTAAATATTTAGCCTCAACTGCATTGGGATGAATTCTCTATCTCCTAATGAGATTGCATTTCCAGTCATTTAGTGTCATATAATAAGGATTTGACTATCCTATTTCATTTGGATTTTTTTAAGCCTTTCCTGTTACTAATTGCATGCAAACGTGTTCTTGTTTCTCTCTTAATGTTCCAAAATTATATCATCAAGTGGCTTCATGGAAGACTGTAAGTTAATGAAAACAAAGCAGATATGGGAGTTAACCACTGAATCTACACAATTGGGACCTATATTATGGTGTTTAATGCAAGAATATTCCAATAAATTGTTTCTATCCTATTTAAGGGGTTTTTTTTAAAGAAAAATAATAAAGCCTATAATAATTGGGTTTTGATGTTAGATATATTTCAAGAAGCTGGTCTTCCGCTGTGGTTGCGTCCATATGAAGTCCTGGTTACATCTTCTTACACAGCACTAATTGAAACAATTCCAGATACGGTAATTCCGTGTTTTTTTAACTCCAAGTGATTTGAGAATTTCTACTTTTTGCTGTCCATAATATTGTCTTTGTTGGTTTCCAGGCTTCGCTCCATTCTATCAAAAGTAGATATCCTAACATTAGTAGCTTGCGTGACTTCTTCATTGCCAAGTATCAAGAAAATTCTCCTACTTTTAAGCTTGCCCAGGTAACTTACTTCTGCATTGAACCAGTATCCTTCAAATAGTTTGGTTTTTAGCGGAGCATGTTAATGATCATGTTGCTCATAGATTACCATAGATATAAGTTGTGCACTCTTATTTATGTGTCATGTCCTGTGAATTTCTTTTGTTTAACCAGAAAAACTGAAACTGCGCAGGGTCAACAAAATCATGCCTCCTGGTTATATTTATTGAATGAGAATTGAAGAAAGAGATTTGAATTGAATTCTTCTTGATACATGATTTTTGACTCTAGTTGTCATTACTGTTTTTTTCCCCTCTTAAAATTCTTTGTTGCAGAGGAATTTCGTCGAAAGTATGGCTGGATATTCTTTAGTGTGCTACCTTCTGCAGGTATGTTACCCTTTCTTCATTCTCCTTCACTCTCTCTCCTTTGCTCTCAAACAGTGCACATGCATATGTGTTGGAAATTGAAAAGGAATTAATTTCTTAATCTAAACATTACAACAGAATATATACTGCTATCCTAGGAAAACCCTAGCATTAAAAAACATAAATTACTAGGTCAAATCCCATGATTTGTGGGATACCTTTAACATAATTGGAAACTTAAAAATCTTAGCTAAAATAGGCCTAATTCTAAGGATACAATATATACTCTAAATAACTTCCTAAAATAGCTACTGTTTTCTCACACTCCCCCTCAAGCTGGTGAATAGGTATTCTCCATTCCCAGCTTGGATACAAAAGTCTGGAAAACAGGGCTACTCAACCCTTTGGTAAGAACATCAGCAAGTTGACCATGTGTAGATATGTAAGGTGTACAAATCAGTCCACTCTCCAGCTTCTCTTTGATAAAGTGTCTGTCTACTTCTATGTGCTTCGTTCGGTCATGTTGAACTGGGTTGTGAGCTATGCTGATTGCAGATTTGTTATCACAATAGAGTCTCATAGGACCATCCCACTTAATCTTCAAATCTCCAAGAATGATCTTCAACCAAAGTAGCTCACACACACCTTGAGCCATTGCCCGAAATTCAGCCTCTGCACTTGACCTTGCTACCACATTTTGTTTTTTACTTCTCCATGTCACAAGATTCCCACCAAGAAAGGTGCAATATCCCGATGTTGATCTTCTATCAACAATGGATCCAGCATAATCAGCATCTGTATATGCCTCAAGTATCAATCCTCCATTTCTTCTAAACAAGATACCTTTCCCCGGTGTTCCCTTTAGATATTGTAGTACTCTATGAGCTGCTTGTAAGTGAACTTCCTTCGGGCTATGCATAAACTGACTAATAACACTTACTGCATATGCTATATCTGGTCGCGTGTGAGACAAATAAATGAGTCTTCCTACCAGACGTTGGTATGTTTCTCTATCTACTGCAGCATCCTCCTCTGCTTTCCCAAGTTTAAGATTAGGATCCATGGGAGTGCTTGCTGGTTTGCATGCAGTTTTGCCAGTTTCCTTGAGAAGATCTGTAACATATTTTTGTTGAGAAATAAAAATTCCCTGCCTAGAGTGAGCAACCTCAATCCCGAGAAAATACTTTAGTCTTCCTAATGCTTTGATCTCAAACTCTTTAGCCAAACAATGACTTAAGACTTGTTTCTCCTTAACATCATCCCCTGTCACTATTATGTCATCAACATACACCAGTAGGGCTGTAACTCCCCCTGATGGAGAGTGTTTGATGAATAATGTATGGTCCCCTTGGCTTTGTTTATATCCCATAGCTAACATAACTCTTGCAAATCTCCCAAACCATGCCCGTGGTGATTGCTTAAGGCCATACAATGCCTTTTTCAATTTACACACTGTATGAGCAGCCAAATTCTTCCCATATCCCGGTGGAACCTCCATATAAATCTCTTCTTTTAGCTCCCCGTGTAAGAAAGCATTTTTGACATCAAACTGTTGCAAATCCCAACCATAATTAGCTGCTAGTGATAACAATACTCTAACCGTGTTCATCTTTGCAACAGGAGCAAAGGTTTCTAGATAATCAATTCCATATGTTTGAGTATACCCCTTGGCTACCAACCGCGCCTTGTATCTCTCAATTGACCCATCTGCTCTATACTTAATTGTATACACCCACTTGCAGCCCACTGCTTTCTTTCCTTTTGGTAATTTTACTAACTCCCAAGTCTTGTTTTTTCTCAATGCCTCCATCTCCACATTCATAGCGTGTTTCCATTTTTCATGAGACAAAGCCCCAGATAAGGGGGTTGGAATGGTGATGGTATTTAGGCTTACAAGGAATGCTCGATGAGATGGTGAAAAATTCTTAAATGACAAATAATGTGCAAGAGGGTATACTGGCTGGTTTACACATTTTCTGGTTCCTTTCCTAATGGCAATTGGTACATCCAAGTCATCATTATCAACAGTAGATTTAGTTTCATCTTGCAATGAATGGTTAGAAATTGTTACCTCATTCAAAGGATTTGAGTTGGACTCTTGGAGCTGCACAGGTTCAGGAACAGCCATCCTCCTCCTAGTAAACACCTTGCCAAATCGCACATTCGCAGGAGCAGAATCAGTATTTTCTGGTTCATGTTGAGTTTCAGGTTCAGATGCAGTAATAGGTGTGGGTTCAAGTAAAGATTTAGAAAAACTTGCAGACACATGGTTAGGACAAGATGTACAATTAGGTGAAGCTGCTGGTTTTGAGGTTTTAGAAGACAAGTCAAGCAAAAAATCTTGCAAAAGATCTTCCTTATCTTCCCTAGTTGAGTTCTCCCCCTGAAGATAAGGATTAGTGAAGTAAGACTCTTTTTCATTGAATGTGACATCCATGGAGATATAAAATTTCTTTGACAGAGGGTGGTAACACTTGTATCCCTTTTGAGTTGAAGAATAGCCCACAAAGACACATTTTAGAGCCCTTGGATCTAACTTTCCCCTATTTTGACTATGAATATGGACAAATGACGGGCACCCAAAAATTTTAGGAAGAAGATTGTTTGTAGTTTTTAGGTCTGGGTAAAATATTGAAAGCATGTCCATAGGACTCTTTAAACCTAAAACTCTTGAAGGCAAACGATTTATTAGATGAGTGGCTGTAAGAATTGCTTCCCCCCAAATAGCTTTAGGCACATTATTTTGAAACAACAAAGCTCTGGTTTTTTCAAGGAGATGACCATTTTTCCTCTCTGCTACTCCATTTTGCTGTGGGGTATTGACACAAGACGACTCATGCACTATCCCTTCTTTATGAAAAAATGGGGTAAGAGTCTGATTGAAATAATCCCTGGCATTATCTGATCTAAACCTTTTGATATTAACCCCAAATTGATTTTTGATCATGGAACAGAAATTTGGAAACACAGCACTGACATCAGACTTGTGTTTAAGCAGAAAAACCCAGGTGACCCGAGTACAATCATCAATAAACGAAACAAACCATCTTGCTCCAGAAATACTAGAAACTGTAGATGGACCCCAAATATCACTATGGATAAGATAGAAAGGAGCAGAACTTCTTTTATTACTAATAGGAAAAGATACACGCTTGTGTTTAGCAAGTTCACACACCTCACACTGAAAATTTTCAACACCTAAACCCTTAAACAAAGAAGGAAACATGGTTTTAATAATTCTAAATGATGGATGTCCAAGTCGACAATGATAAAGTAAAATATTTTCTTTATTGGACAAGATAGACTCTGAAATAAAAGAAGAGGGTAATCTGCCCCTGGTCATGTTTGACTGACTTGGTGCTTGTAGATGGTAGAGGCCATCCCTTTCTCTAGCATGTCCAATCATCCTCCCCGAATCCTTTTCCTGAAATATACAATTACTAGTGTCAAAAATCACATAACATTGTAAATCTTGAGTAAGCTTGTGTATAGAGACAAGGTTTGTGGACAATTTAGGAACATGAAGGACATTTTTCAAAGTTATTGAGGGACTTATTTTAACATTCCCTGAACCTGCTACAGTGATCAAGGATCCATCAGCTGTGGCTATTTTTTTATTACTTGGGCATGGAGTATAGGAAGAAAAATTATTGGATGAAAGGGTCATATGATCAGTAGCTCCTGAGTCCATAACCCAGGAGTTGGTAAGGGTTTTACCTGAGGTATTTAACCCACTGGAAGATGAAATCTCACCTGAATCTGCCAAAGTGCAAGTACCTGAGAATCCTTCAGATTTTCCAAGACTATTGATCAGTGTTCTCAGCTTCTCAATTTCGTCTTGGTTGAAACTACTTGGCTCCTGCGATGTGAATTCAGCTTGTGAACCTGTCCATTGTTCCGTGGTTTACCTCCTTTTTGGCTCCATTCTCGGCTTGAAGTCTTTCCATTAAGCTTCCAGCACCTTTCACGGGTATGGCGTGGTTTCTTGCAGTGAGTGCACCATATCTCATCACGATTCTGGTTTTTTTGCTGACCACTTTTTTCTCCATCAGTTATTATTCCTTTCTCCACATTTGTGGCTGATTTGTTGTTACTATTAGCCACCATAGCCGAACTATCATTACTTTGTGGTTCAAGCATCAACCCTCTTCTACTCTCTTCACTTCGAATTATGGCCACTACTTCATTAAAGCTTGGAACCTCCGGCTTCCCAAGAATCTGTATCCTCACTTGATCAAACTCTGAATTAAGTCCAACCAGAAAATCATAAACCCGGTCTTGTTCAATGAATCCTTTTAGAACTGCTGCATCATCAGAGCACTTTGTTTTTATCACACGGTAGTGATCTAATTCTTGCCACAAGGCTTTCAGTTGATTTGCATATTCAGTAACTGTTTTATTCCCTTGTTTTGCAGCCATAGTTTTTACCTTTACCTCGTACACTTGGGCTGCATCTTTAGCTTTGGAATATGTTTGCTGAATCGCGTCCCATATGTCCTTTGCAGTAGCCAAAAACATGCATGTATCACTTATTTCTGGAATCATGGAATTCCACAACCACGCCATGATCATAGAATCCTCTTCATCCCATACTTCAAACTTAGGATCTCCTGGTTTAGGACCTGTACCTGTGAGATGGCTGATCTTTCCCTTTCCTTTCAGCACTGTACGGATAAGCTGTGACCACTTAAGATAGTTTTTTCCATCTAACCTGTAGGAGGCTTGAATATTCTGCAATTCTCCTGCTTGTTGAGGTCGAGTTACCTCTTCTGATTGGGCTATAGTTGTAGTCTCCCTGGTTTCTGACATCTTGAACAATCAGGTTGCAATGATGAACGGAAGCGATGACTAGAGCAGAAGTAAAAAACTTACGGGAGAAGAAAAAATTGGCAATGAAGGCCAACAAAACTTTTAAGGCTTGATGAAATAAACCTGTTTGGCAGAAGAATGACAGATGTATTGATTGGCAATGAAGGCCAACAAAACTAAGAATCCCAGAAAGAGCCTAGAGCTCTGATACCATGTTGGAAATTGAAAAGGAATTAATTTCTTAATCTAAACATTACAACAGAATATATACTGCTATCCTAGGAAAACCCTAGCATTAAAAAACATAAATTACTAGGTCAAATCCCATGATTTGTGGGATACCTTTAACATAATTGGAAACTTAAAAATCTTAGCTAAAATAGGCCTAATTCTAAGGATACAATATATACTCTAAATAACTTCCTAAAATAGCTACTGTTTTCTCACAATATGCAAATAGCGCACATAGATGGGAGTTTCTAAAAACTACCACAAAACAAAATGGATATTCAGGGTGTCTGGCTAGTTCCTGATCATCCTAAATGTTTTTATATGTGATATTGTAAACATGTAATAATAGAAATTGTTTTGTCTTTTTACTCTTTAGTCAACTTGTATATATATTGGTTTACTTCATTTCATAAGTGAAGGAATTGGGAGTTCCCTTCTTCACTTGTAAGTTGTAACAAAACTCCCCAGAAAAAGAGTGGAAAAGTACCATTTTTATGTTACCATGGTTTTAATTAGAATGCAATCAAGAAATGATTCCAATGACTGATAATTAGCCAAATATCTGTTAATGCAAAGTGACTAAAATGAGTTGCCCCCCATGGGTATTGCTTTGTCTCAGTAAAATGGGTTTTTATTCAGCCAATTGATTCCCTGGCTGATCCCATGAATTTTGCATGATCACTTTGATATCCCTAAAGATGGGAACATAAATGTCCAGGCATCTATTGGTATGATATATGCATTCCATCATTTTTGGATTGCATGATTTAGTGAATCAATAAACCAGGCAAGCATTTGAAGCTTTCTAATCAAGATGGGAAGCAGGAATTTTCATTATAGGTGCTTTATTGTGCTATAGACAACTAGTCTAATTATTGTCCTACTAAACTTCTGTGTTTGATAGAATATTGTCAAAAGCAAAACATCTAAGAGTGACAGCTACACTTGTAAAGAAAAACATTAATTGTGTTATAATAACACTAGCCAAAATTAATTTTTATGAATGAGATAGAAAATTAATCATGAGGTGGTGGGAGAAGCATACATGTGTCTTTCTTTAGTATATTGCTTTATAATGTCAATCTTGTTTATTAACAACGCTATCTAGTACATGTCAAATAGTTATAGATTCAAAGCATTATCTATTCATGCCTATCCAAATAATACCCAGTGGTAGCTTATGTATATGAGGTATGTTCCTGTTCATGGAGTAGTATGAATGGTTAATTTGTTATGACCGTATTTATACATTCTTTTTTGGTAGATTATGACCTTATAAATGTTCTCCTGTCCTACAAAATAATAATTATTAAAATATAAAATGTCACATCTTCATTGTTCTTTTTGTTCGTGTATAGGTGAAGGATCGGCATAATGGAAACCTTTTAATGGATGAAGAAGGTCATATAATACATATTGATTTTGGGTTCATGCTCTCTAACTCACCTGGTGGAGTAAATTTTGAGAGTGCTCCATTCAAATTAACACGTGAACTTCTAGAGGTAAGATGGTGATTTTGTGGTCGTACTGTCTTTCACATCTACTTCTATGGTATGTTTATAATCCTGAGGTGCCTGTATATTTAGCATCTTTAGGTGCTATCAGTATGTTTGTAGTATGAAGATTTGATTATTGTTGTTGCTCCAGGTTATGGATTCCGATGCTGAGGGGGTTCCAAGCGAGTTTTTTGATTATTTTAAGGTAGCAATGGAAGTGACATTTTGTTTTGCCTTTTCACTTAATTAAAGTCGATAGAATTCAAATCCCCNCCCCCCCCCCTCCTCTCTCTATATATATATTAACAAGTCTTCCTATACCAATTCAGGTTTTATGCATTCAAGGCTTCCTTACATGTCGTAAGCATGCAGAGCGAGTTATTCTTCTTGTTGAGATGTTGCAGGTAACACCAGCTTGAACTTTCCCAGTGTATAAACATTCTCTAAAGTCTATATAGAAAGCTCATAAGGAAACAAAATTTTTCTATATCAATTTGTCCTATAAGAAAGAACATAATATTGATTAAAAAACAAGACTGAAAACAAAAGCAGAAGAAGCACTAGACTTCCACCATCTAAAAAGTAGATGTTAGAGGCTTGTTATTGGATGAGAAAATCATAAAACACCTGGTGGCTTTGGAAGGTATAATTCATAATTGAGATATCTGGAGAGGGAAAGGCTGATAACATTAGCCATGTGGCAAACACAATCTACAACACTTGCACGAGTTACATACTTTTTGTTCTACAGCTGAAATCTTTGGCTTGAAAAGGAGTTAGGTGTTGTTTATTGTACAATTGTTTTTTGCTTTAAAACTCCAAAGCTGCTTCAGTAAGTGTAAATAATTTTTCTTAAAAGTAGGGGTGGAGGGAGACGAGAGGGGATGAAGAATAAATTCATTGTTATGTAGGAGGGAGGGGATGTTGAATCCTTCCAAATCTACCAAAACCAATCCTCTCGAAAGTAGATGTATTGGAGGAAGGAGAGAAAAATGGATAATTGCTGTAAGCATTAACAATGGGTAAAAATTGTTTTCTTCCTTGTGGCTTTACCTCCAACACCAAAGATTGAAATGATATCTCCTCTTCTACCACAATGTGATACCAAACAACACTAGGGATGAAGAAAAGAAAAAATATTTGCTTCCCACTTTCTTTCCTCCTACTGTATCCACCCTTGCTATTTTCTTCTCCCAGACATAGGGTGAGAACTTTGCCTTTTCACAAGAATTTTGAATTATGCTGGTGGGATCAAACTTCTTGGAACTTTCAAGAAATGCAAGTAAAGTTTTTTATAATGAAATCTTTATAATTCTAACATAATGTTTTGTATCTTAATAATGCAATTAAGCAACTTCTCCACTTCTATTGTTTATTTTCCAATTTGGACCATATTCTAATACCATATTAATTTTTCACAATATATAGTTTTGACAGCGTTGAATGCCAGTCATGGTTTGATAATTGTCAATGGTGCCTATTGTCAGATATTTTGTGCGCATTACTTGGTTTACCTTTTGAGCGAAGTTGGGAGTAGTAATTTCTTCTTGTATTCAAACAATATAGGCCCTTGGAATATTTTTTTTGGTCAAAAAATCCCTTGGAATATGGATTTTAATAAAAAAAATTAATTCAGACATGTGCATTGCCACATAAGCATCCCTTATTTAACTAAATCAGGGATTCCACAATAAGAGACTTAATCTCTATATATGCGTGTGTGTGTGACAAAACTGCAGTTATTTTCATTTCTAATCATTTTATTATAATACTCAATAATGTGCATGCATTTGGCATGGTTGGCTGGTTAGTGGTAGTTAGTGGATTTCTTGATGTATACGCACTCAGGTTACTGTTTTGATTGTTTGGATTAGGATTCTGGTTTCCCGTGCTTTAAAGGCGGTCTGCGGACAATACAGAACCTAAGGAAACGGTTCCATCTAAGTTTAACAGAAGAGGTTTGTAACATAATCCTATTTGCTCTAATTCTTATTGCTATGCGGTACAATAATTCATAAATATATATATATATATATATATTTTTTTTTTTCCATCAGCAATGTGTCTCCTTGGTCCTTTCACTGATTAGCAGTAGCTTGGATGCATGGCGGACACGGCAGTATGATTACTACCAGAGGGTTTTAAATGGAATATTGTGAGGTTAAATTTCATCGATATCACATGATTCTATTTAGCAAAGCCAGCTCAGTGAGATTGTAATCATCCATATTGCATAAGCAAGTCATTGTGATGTAAGTGGAGTTGGTTTACTGTTGGATGGCTTTAGAGTTTTATCGGAGGTGAAAAGGATTGTTGATAGTGAGTTATGGCCTGTTTTTCTCGGTGTGAGGAATTTGTAATTGTATCGGCAGAAATACCTGGAAGTCTAGCAGGCTAAGTTTACTTCAGCAGGGCTTTCATTTTTTCGTTTTTTTCCTTGTTTGGTGTAATATGAACTCTGCTGGTTGGTTGGCAGTTAACTTGCACAGAGTCATCCTGCCCTCCTTTCATCATCAGACAGAATACACTGTACAGAGTTACTTCAATTCAGACGACAGACCTGAAATACATTGGCATTGGAAACCATTTTGCCCGGGTGTGTCTAATTGCGACATCTTTACACTGATTAATGATCTGCAGGAGCCAGGTTTAGTGATTTTGTAAATCTTCCATTTTCCATTGAAGTCAAATAGTCTTCAGCAACAGAGCTTTGGATAGGCTCCATCGGTAGGAAGGTAGCCTCTGTTCTTTTCCGCTCTCAGCTGTGCCAGGAGTTTGATTCTTTCATATTATAAGTTGTGGTAGCGAAAAAATTTCATGAGAATTAGTATATGATTGTACTTGTATCATGTGTAATTGATCCCCATTTATACAGTAAAAATTTGTTGATTGAGATATCATCTAATGTGGAGTTTTGGGGGGCATTGACTTCTGATTCCTGTTTGTGTATCTCTGCAGTGGCTGGTATTAGTGTGAAAGTACACAGCCTGCTTGTATATACTAGGTTCTTTATTTTATTTTATGTATGGATGTTTATGAGTTTATGGCCTATTATTTTTAACCAAGCTGCTTAATTTTACAAGGATAATCATCTAAAATTCTGTAGCTATAATATGATTTTCCTGTTAGGGTTAATAATTTCCTAATTGGTTTAGTTAATGAGCATCTTTTAAGATATTTTCTCTTTAGAGCAAGTGTACTTTTTAATAACCAATGGCTATTTTAATAAAAACAAAGTGTTCTCAGTGCACTCCCATTGTTACAATTGACGTCTCTTGGTTCTCTGGTGACTATGATGTTGGAGTATCAAACAAGTTGAGGCAAGTCATATGAGATAATGAGGTTTGTTTTCGTTCGCAATTGAACAAGAAATACTCCTGTAATCTCAAACCTTTTCCATGTACATGGTGATCTTCTCGACGGAAATTGCAATGTCCCAAGTCTCTGATGACTTACCTTGGCTTTTTCCACTGTGATCTACTATTTGATTGTCTCATTTCAAGCCGATTATTTCTTCTTGATCTGCAAGGCGTTGTGCTTGATCGGGGTTGGGAAGCTCACGTCTTTGCTCTTTGCTTTACATTTGGTTGTTCATCTCTCCTATCTGGGTGATCTCCCAGTTTTTGTTTCTCAATATTCTTCGGGTAGTGCAGCTCTCTGTTTGGCATTCCGTGTAGCTTTGGTTTGGTGAGTTCTTGGTCTGTTTCGTAGCTTTGATTTGGTCTGTTCTTGGTTTTTCTGGTTTTTGGTTTCGGCTTGGGAGTCCCGTGCTTCTAAGTTCCTTTTTGCCGCTTTGTTTTTGTGTATGTTCCTGTTCTGGGTTTTTTTGTTTAAGGCTTGTGGGGGGTTCTTTCTGGCATCAATGGACACATATTATTAAGGATTATGAGCTTTCTGACTTCTTTATGGAGATTTGAATGAAGTAGGAACAGATTTAGAAAAGAAGGAGAACGTAGTATTTGGAGGGAAAAAAAGAATTTTTTTTTTTTTTTACTTGAAAGCTTTTATGGAAGAAGTTAGACAAAAATAGCTGATAGGCTTTGGATGGAGAGTAACCCTCTTAGCTGTTGTTGAACATCTGCAGGCTGAAGAGTCTGACCACTCTCCAATTTTAATTCATACGAAGGTTCTCAGGAGTCTGTTAATAGACATTTCTAGGGCCGGGGCTATGGATAATTCAAGTACCTCGTTGGTGAATAAGGCTGGGGAGTTAGATAAGATTTCAGGGTCATCTACAGTACAACCATTAAAATGGTTATACTGATATAACTATTATCCATAAAATAAATATACAGACAATTTTACTTCATTTAGGATTATGGTTGTACCAGTACATTTAGTTTACATGGTTGTACCGTAGAAAATCCCCTGGAGATGGAGTGGCACAAGATTCGCAAAAGTATTTGTAATTCTGTAAGTATCATACATCATAACCTACTATATCAAAGTAATTTTAAAGCTGATAAATGAGATTTTGACTTAAAAATTTCTACTTGTATATAATAAATATCTAATTAGATTGATATGATAATATTATGACATAATATTTTTAATCACAATTGTTGGATTTGCTTGTATTAGATTAGTTGGACAAAACATATTTTAAAACTACATCTAGAAAATTGATTTGGTAAGTCGTTAGTATAATACTATCAGATACGTGATAAGAAAATTACTATAGAGAGAAGGACATGCCATGTCATATCTCACATAACAAAAAATAAATAAATTTAATCATCTTTTAAAAAGTAAAATAAACAATTAAGAATATTTATTAAAAAACATTAATGATAATAATAACAATAATAAAAAAACCCTACATTGGTTGTTCTTTCCCTATATATGTTTTATCTAAAAATAAATTCAAAAAATATTTAAACGATGTGCTCTTATTTGGATCGTGTGAGTTGACACATAAGAGCCCCCACTCTAAGCATTTCTTGAAGTTTTTACCATATCACATTAAAATAGACTTTTAATGATAGTCATGATGAAAATTATTAGGTAGTCCTGATTATAGAATGACTTATATATATAGTCTTTTTATGGTCATGATAACTTGATAAAATTTCTATTAGTATTATCATTAAAAGTCTATTATAGTAATAAATATAAAAACTGTCATCGCAAAAACAGACTATTCAGTAACAATAACTTCATATTTGTCACTAAAATACAATTTTTAGTGAGAATTTTGATGGAAACTATGGTCAAGACCTCGTGACTATGGAATGCCTATATATATACATTTATTCTCTCATCCAGGACTTACAATCTAAGATTCTATGGAACTTATCACTAATAGCTACCTAAGTCTATTTTTGTGATAGAACTAAAAGTTCTCGTCACTAAAAGTCTACTAAGTGACACAACTTCATATTTGTTACTAAAAAAAAACTTTAGTGACAATCCTAATGAAGATTTCATTAGGACGTCCTGATAATACCACTACTATATACAATCATTCTACGGTTAGGATGTCCATACCGTTAAATAGTCATGACATCACTTGTAAACTTTTGAATTACTTCAAGGACTTAGATTTAATGAAATTTGTGTGGACTATATGAGTTTGGTAAAATCCTAAGAGGGCAAAGTGAACTATTTATGATCTCATTTAAACTGAATATATATTTTTAAATATCAGCTTTTGAAGCGACCAAAGGCTGATATGTGACGTCTTGACTATAAAACAATCAAGATGTCTTGATTATATAATTTTTCTTATTATATATATAATACTTATACAATAAAGATAATTTTTTGAAGATTGGCACTAAAAGTATATGTTTAGTGATAAATCTAGAATTATCTTCATTAAAAATAAATTATCATTGACAAAAATTTTAAATTTGTAATAAAATAAAGATATCATTACTTTAGAATTTTCATACATACATACNTAACTTGCACAGACATAATCTGCTACACCTAGCTCATAATCTCTTAACATAGACCTGGTTACATGGCAGCTCATACCAATATTCCCAACACATACATACATACATACATACATATGAATGCTATAGTGGGTGACATTGTTCACTATTTGGTGGACGACAATTCACTGCGTAGTCATTTGATTCTTGCAATTATGTGCATCTAATAACTATAGTAGGCTTGTTTCCCACCAATAATGGGCGACATATTCCCGTATAGAAAATATATATATATATATACTAGCTCATAATCTCTTAACATAGACCTGGTTACATGGCAGCTCATACCAATATTCCCAACACACCCCCTCAAACCAATGTCAGGTATAAAATATACAGACTTTGGTTTGCTGACTGGTTACATGGCAGCTCAATTAGAAAGAGGGAAGGATTTTTAAACGTGGTCGTAGGAATAGAAAACAAGCTGTGCCAAGCACTTTAGTAAACAAATCAGCCACTTGTTCTTCAGTAGGAACATAATGAATCTCCATAAACTTGTCAAGAACTTTATCACGGACAAAATGGATATCAATTTCAATGTGTTTAGTACGTTGGTGAAGTACAGGGTTACAAGCTAGAGCAGCTGCACTCAAGTTATCAGTCCAAACAATTGGAGATGGCAAACTGACTTGAAGTTCGATGAGTAAATTGTGTAACCAACAGAGTTCTGAAGTTGCATGAGCAAGAGCCCTGTACTCAGCCTCAGTACTTGACCGAGCCACCACTGATTGCTTCTTAGATCGCCAGGATATCAAGTTTGGTCCAAGAAAAATGGCATATCCACTGATCGATCTGCGATCATCACGATCACTAGCCCAATCAGAGTCTGCAAAGGCATGAATAAGCAGCTTGTTAGAGGCTCGTATGGTAAGACCAAAATCCATAGTACCTTTAAGATATCTTAGTAACCGTTTGCAGCTCTCCCAGTGAGTAGAGGTAGGAGAATGAAGAAACTGACTGAGCTTGTTTACAACAAAAGCTATGTATGGCCTGGTAAGAGTCAGATACTGAAGAGCGCCAATAGTACTTCTATAGAGCTCAGGATTAGGAAGAATGTCTCCTTCATTAGCAGACAATATCTTACTAGCCAACATTGGTGTAGGATAGCAATTTGCAGCAGCCATTTTTGTTTTATGAAGCAAATCTCGAATATATCTTGATTGAGTAAGAATCATGGTATTATGATTCCTTTTCACTTCAATGCCTAAGAAAAAATTCAGTGAACCAAGATCTTTGAGGGAAAATTGAGCCTTTAGGATGGAAATTAACTTCTGAATATCACTCAAGGCAGGACCTGTAATGAGTATGTCATCAACATAAATCAAAACAAGGATATAAGTTTTGGAATTTTTCAAGATAAAAAGAGAAGTGTCAGCTGCTGAGTTTTTGAATCCTTGTGTAGCTAGAAAGGCCTTCAATTTATCAAACCATGCTCTTGGTGCTTGTTTGAGACCATAGAGAGCTTTGGTTAATTTGCACACATAAT
Organism: Ochetophila trinervis; assembly: GCA_003254975.1. Classification (NCBI taxonomy): domain Eukaryota; kingdom Viridiplantae; phylum Streptophyta; class Magnoliopsida; order Rosales; family Rhamnaceae; genus Ochetophila; species Ochetophila trinervis. The sequence continues at coordinate 61,211 of QANX01001328.1, forward strand.
CAGGATGAGCAGCATGTTGAAAACCTTGAGGCTGAGACATATACACTTCTTCTTTCAAGTCACCATTGAGAAATGCATTATCAAAGTCTAATTGTTGCACTGGCCACTGGAGAGACACTGCCAAACTGAGCACAAGCCTTATAGTAGTAGGCTTGATAACTGGACTGAAAGTCTCAAAGAAATCAAAACCAGGCTTTTGATGAAAGCCTTTTGCCACTACCCGAGCTTTGAACCTATCAATAGAGCCATCAGCTTTTCTTTTAATTCGAAACACCCACTTATGCCCAACTACATTCATATGAGGAAAGTAGGGGACAAGAGTCCAGGTACCATTCCTCTGAAGGGCTTCAAATTCCAGATTCATGGCTGCATACCATTGAGGATGTTTCAATGCTTCTTTGACAGAAGCTGGTTCTGTGGAATCAAGTGTAGACTGAATAGGTTGTTGAGCAGCTGTATAGGCCTTTGGTTTGAAAATACCATTTTTGGATCTTGTTACCATAGGGTGTTGATTTGGAACATTTGGAAGAGAAGAAGAGGTTGGAGGAGAGGAACAAGAGTTCAAAGTAGGGAGATCAACAACTAGCTGAATGCTAGATGGAGAGGAATTTGGTAATTGAGAAGATGGGACAGAAGTGTTTGAACAAGGAGAAGATATGAAATTTGAAGAATTTGGTGAAACATGTAATGGACAGTGAATAGGACTCGAGGGAGATACGGATTCAGAATTAGAAGAAGATTTGTGAATTTCAGAATTAGAAGAAGAAGAGGGAGAAGCTATATTTGGTGACTGAATAATAACAAGAGGAGTATTTGAAATGGAGGAGCAACTAGGAGATTTAGAAATTGAAATAGGGGAATCACCAAAACCAGAAATAAAAGGAAACTCATTTTCATTAAAGGTAACACTCTTAGATAGATATACTCGACCATTTGAAGCCAAACATTTATAACCTTTGTAATGATCTTCATAACCAATAAAGACACATTTGGTAGAATGAAAGTCAAATTTATGTCTATTATAGGCTCGAAGAAAAGGAAAACAGGTGCAGCCAAAAACTTTAAGTTGAGAGTAGTCAGGGAGTTTGTGAAAAAGAACCTGGTATGGAGATTTGAAGTCCAAAGTTGATGTGGGAAGCCGATTGATGAGATATACAGCTGTATGAAATGCCTCCCACCAGAAGGACAAGGCCATTTTTGCATTGGAAAGTAAGCATAAGCCCATTTCAACAATGTGCCTGTGCTTCCTTTCAGCTTTGCCATTTTGCTGATGCAGGTGAGGACATGAGTGTCTGAAGTTAATTCCAAGTGAGGATAAGAAAGGTAGGAAGGGTCGATACTCCCCTCCCCAATCTGAATGTAGAGTCTTGAGTTTTGTTCCAAATTGTCTTTCAGCCATAGGTAAAAACTGTCTGAACACACCAACAGCCTCAGATTTGAGCTTCAATGGGTATATCCAAGTATATCTGGAGTAGTCATCTACAAAGTGGATGTAGTAACGATAGCCCTCCTTGGATGTTACAGGTGCTGGTCCCCAAATATCTGTGTGAACCAGTTCCAAAGGACAAGAAGTTTTGGACTGTGATAATTGAAAAGTGCATTTGTGACCCTTGCCACATTGACATGCATCACAGAAAATTGGTTGTGTGCCAATTTGCAAAGCAGGTTTATACATGGAGAGAACCCTTTTAATAATCTGAGATGATGCATGACCTAACCTTTGATGTATGAGATGAAAATTATCACAGTCATCCAGATTTGATGCTTTAGAACTAGCATTTTTTGAATGTTGCATAGCAGCAGTTAACACTTGCTGCTTTGATGAAATGTCAATAACAGGTGCTTGCATGGCAGCAGTTAATACTTGCTGCTTTGGAGAAACATCAAGAACAGGTGCATCAGATGGTAAAAGTACACAGTCACACTGCAATTTTAATGTATTTTCATTATCAAACTGAGTTGGAACAGTAGCATTACAAAGAAAATGACCATCGGGCTGTGCTACAAAATTACAGATAGCAGAAGTACTATTAGAGTTTGACTGTAGTGAATGTGCACTGCTTGAATTAGTTGTAGGACAGCAGGTAGGAGATAAGACCCCAGTCAAGACACAGCAACTTGTGTTATATGCTGAAACCGGCAAGCCATTATTGTTATTGAAAACTGAAAGTTGACAACTGAATCTGGAAGCAGCAGGAGCAGTAATTTGATAAGGCACTTGGAGCTTGTACAGGCCATCTTCAAGTAGGCCTTGTAGTATCACTAGACCCAGCTTTTTGTCCTTAATCATACATGAATGATTAGTAAATTCAATAGCCACATTATTATCCATTGTGAGTTTAGAGACACTTAGGAGATTCTTGGCTATTCGAGGTACAACTAGCACACTTCTAAGCAATAAACTGTATGTAGGCAAATGAAGAGGTTGGATAGAAGTTGTACCTATACCTGCAATGTCAAGACCCTGACCATTGCCAATAAGAAGTTTGTTACTCCCATTGTAGTCCATTTGTTGAGTCAAATTGGCACCATTTGCAACCACATGATTTGTGGCACCCGAATCCAAATACCAATTTGGATCTCCAACCAAGATTGGTGTAGCAGCCATGTTTGCTGAAGGATGATCATGACCAGGTCCAGAGAGTGAGGAAGTTGAGTTTCCAAAACCAGAATTCATGCCATTTGAAGGAGAATAGTTGGGATTGAATCCAAAACCGCCTCTGTGACCCATCATGTTGTCAAATTGAGACATATTTCCAAACTGTGATTGTTGCACAAAGTTAGCAGCATTGACATCAGCATGTCCAATGCTAGAGTTTCCAAATCTGGAACCATTAAAGTGTTGACTTGGGAAGCCTTGAAAGTTGTTTGGTTGATAGTTTCCTTGAAAATTATTTGAATGATGAGGTCCAGAATGAAACTGAGAAGGTGATCCTTGAAAAACAGAATTTCCTGAGTTGTAGTAACATACATTTGCTGTATGACCAATTCGATTACAAATCTGACACTGTGGCCTGAAGTTCCTGCCACTTCTGCCACGACCACGACTAAAATNAGAAGTTTGTTACTCCCATTGTAGTCCATTTGTTGAGTCAAATTGGCACCATTTGCAACCACATGATTTGTGGCACCCGAATCCAAATACCAATTTGGATCTCCAACCAAGATTGGTGTAGCAGCCATGTTTGCTGAAGGATGATCATGACCAAAAGATGAGGATAGTCCAGAGAGTGAGGAAGTTGAGTTTCCAAAACCAGAATTCATGCCATTTGAAGGAGAATAGTTGGGATTGAATCCAAAACCGCCTCTATGACCCATCATGTTGTCAAATTGAGACATATTTCCAAACTGTGATTGTTGCACAAAGTTAGCAGCATTGACATCAGCATGTCCAATGCTAGAGTTTCCAAATCTGGAACCATTAAAGTGTTGACTTGGGAAGCCTTGAAAGTTGTTTGGTTGATAGTTTCCTTGAAAATTATTTGAATGATGAGGTCCAGCATGAAACTGAGAAGGTGATCCTTGAAAAACAGAATTTCCTGAGTTGTAGTAACATACATTTGCTGTATGACCAATTCGATTACAAATCTGACACTGTGGCCTGAAGTTCCTGCCACTTCTGCCACGACCACGACTAAAATTTCCAAAATTTCCTCTGCCATGGACTCTATTCCTATTGTCATAGGAATTATCAAATCTAACTTGAGTTTGATTTGGATTAGATGCTTCAGCATAATCACTATTCTGATTTCCAGAGTTATAGTTTGAAGAATTTGTTGTAGCAATATTTGCAGAGTTAAAAACAGCAAGTGTATTGAGCTGCTCAATTCGAGTTTCATAGTGAGTTAGATAGCTCTTTACCTCTTGTAGTGAAGGCAGAACATATCTACTAGTGTAGTTGACAACAACAGTTTTATATTCAGGTCCTAATCCGGTCAAGATGCACATCACCAATTCTTTCTCAGAGATGAGAAATCCTCCTGCAGAGAGTTGATCTGCCAATTTCTTCATTTTCTTGCAAAATGCAACAACTTTCAAGGAGCCTTTCTTCATTGTTTGAAGTTGGCTACGCAGATGAAGCATAGAAACTTCAGATTGTGGGGCATAGGTTTCCTCAACTGTAATCCAGAGTCTTCTAGAGGATTTCAAACCAACAATGTCACCTAATTCAGTGGTAGCAATCGCAGAGATCAGCCAGCCAAGTAGGAATTGATCCTACAAAATCCAGATCTGCTCTTCCTTCGGAAGAGTTTTAAGAGTTTTTCCAGAAACTTTCTTGATTCCAGCCATGAATTCATACATGAAAACTGGTTCATCTTTAAGAATATATTGGTCAAGTTGATAACCTGTGAGAATTGGAAGAATCTGCGACTTCCATACGAGAAAGTTATCTTCATCGAGCTTCACAATGTTGCTCGGAAAAGGAGATACCGTTACTAAAGAATCGATCAAACTTCTTGAGATTGATGAGCTTGAGCTTTCTGCCATATTTGCAGCTTCAGGATCTATATCTATATGCTCTGATACCATGATTATAAACTGAAACTAAAACTATTTGTAATATATGCAAAACAAACAAGAACAGAGGAAGAACTAAGAAAACTACAACTGAGAGAAAAATGCTTTTCTATATTTCTTTGATTAAAGCTAAAATGCTTAATTGATAATTACATCATTCAGTGTTAGACTTAAATACACAAAGAGATTACACGAAGAGATTCTAACTGATGCAAGTTGTTATCGCTGAAGCCACGTGACTAACAAACACGTGAACAGTGCATAACTAACTTGCACAGACATAATCTGCTACACCTAGCTCATAATCTCTTAACATAGACCTGGTTACATGGCAGCTCATACCAATATTCCCAACAGTACTCAATAGCCGTGTTGTCTTAGGAGCCTAAATTGAAGAGCTATGGCATTTAAATCATAATTAATAATGTCCTTCTTCCATGCTTGAGTATTGTGCATGGCCTTCAGAACGGTATGAATTTGATCTTGAAAGTGATAAGACAAACCAAGCCTCTGCAGCGTATCGATGAGGTGGAGTTGACGCAGCGGATCATCTGCAGCTTCTTCAACCATCGCTCTTACTTGTTCCTTCAGCTTATCCGCACGTTTACTGTATGCTTCACCCTGAAATGCACACACACACACACACACACACACACACACTCAAAACAATGCAAACTTTTTAATTTCTTGATAGTTCGATATACATATAATAACGTACCGCGTAATTGTTTGTTAGTGAGTGGATGTCATCAAAGTTCCAAATTGTGGATTTGTAGTTCGCAGATCTTCGAGCAGTGTCCTTGCCAGTGTGTGAGATAGGAGGCTTAGATATGGGAACTAGTGAAGTTACAAGGGGATGAGCCATTGAGAGAGATTATTCGTTTCGCCGTTTTTCTTTCTCTTGGTTTCTTGAATAATTTATACTTGCCTTTTGTACACCTCCCTGCCTCTTATCTTTTTCCACTTTAAATAAACATGATAGTTGTATATAAATATATAGAGTTAACATAACGCTTGCATCTTTTATATATAATTCTTAATGTATTTTAGTATTTTTAAAAATTATATTTGTTCATATACGGATCTTTATAATTAATTTGTATAATTGATACTTTATAATTTGAAAAAAAATGTACATTTATTTAATTTAATTAAAATTGATAAATTTCATTAATTTAAAATAATGTGCATAGTACGTAACTTTCAAAATTGATTTTTTTATTTTTTATTTTATCAAAAATTAAAAAAATTAAAAGAAAATTTTAAATTTATTTTAAATTTTTGATACAATTAAAACTAAAAAAACTAATTTTAAAAATAATTTGTTATTCACGTTACTTCTAAATTGATATTATTCATCAGTTTTAACAAAATTAAATAAAATATATAATTTTTTTCAAATTACATGACATCAATTATAAAAATTTGTATGTGAACAAATTTGATTTTAAAAATAACTAAATGCATTTATATCTTATATATTATTACACTTTTCTTCTCTAAACTATAAAAATATATTCATATTTATTATTAACTTCTTCTTTCTTTTCTTTTTTTATCAATTCAGCCTAATCAGCTTTTAGTTTGGGACCGAATGAAATGACAAATCTAAAGTTGCTTTCAATTTTTTATTTTTTTATTTTGGATAAATTCGAAAGTTTTTTTATAACTTCTAAAGTTGCTTTCAATTTTTTATTTTTTTATTTTGGATAAATTGTAAAGTTTTTTTTATAACTTCTCAAGTGGCTTTCAATGCTTTTTGTATTTTGTAAGAATGTGGATGGACATTAGGACAGGCCACTCGTCTCGGCCATATCGATTGTCCAAAACTTTTGGGCACCTTTTTTAAAGATTTTTGAACCGCAATTATTTTTTGTTTAAGTCGGGTGACGCGGAATTTTTTAAGTTTGAGAATTTCCCTTCAAAATGAGGCACATTTTCTATATCGTTTGTAATCCATTTTNAGTTATATTTTGGACATATTACATATATTTTTTTGAAGTTTATTAATATTACAATTAAATTTTTTAAATTTGAAAAATGACGCACATTTTCTATTTCGTTTGTAATCCATTTAGAAAATTCTAAATGGCCAAAAAAATTGTAATATTTTCAGCTTTCTTTTTTACAACTTTCTGCATCAAAAGTTGCAAAAAGTGACCATAAAATATTATGGTATTGTGCTTTCAAAAGGGTTTAGGGAACCAATTATCAAACTTTCATTCCACATGATTTAGGCCGATACATCCAAAATGGCGTAGAATCGGATGAAGAAATGACAGGGGTAGGGGAAGCTGATATAAACGATGATATGACCATTGACATGAAAACTTTTGAAGATATAGTTGGACCATCAGAATCAAATACAGTACCAACCAATAATTCCTAGGCCTCCAGTAATTAGACAAAAACATCTCTACAGAGCTCATTGGTTGCTTGTTCTCGCATGGGGTTGATGTGGGAGTCTTGATTTCAACAGGCGACCTCACCTCTACAGAGCTCATTGGTTGCTTGTTCTCGCATGGGGGTTGATGTGGGAGTCCTGATTTCAACAGGCGATATGATTGGTCTACTGACATGTGATCGTGGGGCTTTGTAGACCATCAAAGTTAGTGATGGAAAATGCTTGCATAGAATCACAAACAATCATATTAAGACAAGCATCGCCAAACATTGCTCCTAACTCAATGCAAAAAATCTAGCCTAAAGTGACAACGATTTTTTATGATGAAGACTGTTTTTTTGTTGTTAAATTCATTCAGTTAAGCAAAATACGTTGTAATAGCTCTATGACAGTAGGTGTATCNCAAACTTTCATCCACATGATTTAGGCCGACATATCCAACCGCCCCCCACACACACTCACAAAATAATAAAAAAGAAAAACTTAGACTCTCAAAAACATAGAAAAGAAAAGCTTGAATAACTGGAGGTGAGCAGCCACGATGGAGAATAATAGGAGAACGGGTTTGGATATAAATGGGGGGTTGGGTTTCAAATCATTCTCTTCTATAGCTTCTTAGAGCACTAATCTATGATAATACTTTTTTTTTTTTGTTAAATTCATGAGAATTATTATTATTTTTTTGAGATGGAATGAATAAAGAAAAACAAAGGGAAAGAGGCTATTGCTCCTTACGTGGAGAGAGAGAAAGAGATGAAAGAGGGAAAAAAAAAAAAAAAAGCTATATATAATTGGGTTTGATTTTGAATTTTACAGAGTGAGAGAGGAGATATTAGAGAACAGTGAATTGTTCGATGATACCGAATGAGTATCAAAAAGGTAAAAAAAATTTGACATATGAATTTTTTTTTTTTGTTTCGTCAATTTTAACTGAAATTATTAAACGGAAAAGGAAATATATATAATTAATGAAACCTGAAATGGTTATTTGTAATTTAAGTAAATCTCAGAGGAGATATATATAATTTACCCGTTATATTTTTGTGGAGAAAGTAGTTCCTTAATTAATTTACTCTCAAGGCCAATTGACTTGCCCCGTTTCAATAATATCTTCTTTAATATTTGACAATTTATATTTTTTATTTTTTAGGGCATACAATTTATATCTCAGAGGAGATATATATAATTTACCCTTTATATTTTTTATTTGACAATGATATATAAGACTCGGTCTTTTGGTTCCCTTCTCCTAGTACCTTGTCCATGTCCATATATAGAGATGCACATACTGAGCTGTCCTTCCAAGATGCATTTCCCTATCAATAAAAATCTTTGAAAAACCATCCCTTTCTACTTAATATTCATTTATCTTCTTACAAGAGGCTCAGTTTCGTTCATGTGGCATTGGATTGATTTTGGAACATCAACTTTTGTAGATTTTTATAGAGTTTATAAAAATATGACTGATTATTAATGACTTTTATAGTTTTTTTTTTTATAATTTTCATAGACTTTAAACGATTTTTATAAATTTTTTTTTAATGACTTGTAAACTTTGAACGATTTTCATAGACTTTCGTAGTAACGTAATTATATTTTTTTACGTCAATAAAACTATTTTCTTAAAAAATAAAAATTATTTCAAAAATAGCATTCGAAATTCATAATTTTTTATTTTATTTTCAAGTATTTAAAAATATATTAGATATTCTATTTTTCATATTAAGCAAAAGTAACTAAATATAAAAAATAAAAGAATCAAGAAAATAATTATTTAGGCTATTTTTCAAACTAAATCACAGATTTATTGCACTTTGATATATCTATATATTAAAATAGAATTAAATGTTGCATTCTTATTAAAAATAAAAATTATTATTAAGTATTAGCAAATATATAATAAAGAGAAGAGAAAAGTATATCTATACCAAATTTTTTTATTTTTTATTTTTGTTATAGACTTTGGTTTCTCAATAGAGAGGGAGAAGATGAGAGATGTGAAAGAAAAAACTCTAAAATGATATATAATATAAATTTAATTAGAGCTATTTAAAAAATCTTTAAAAGTCTACAAAAATTTTAGAGGAGAGTGAGAGACTTTTTGTGAACATAATATTTTTATTTTTGACTAAAAGTCTATAAAAATCTATGATTTATAAAAGTCTTTAAAAGTAATTGATAAATTGAATACCTCATGACTAAAAGTCAGCTCTATCTTTGATAATTTGTTTTATTGATAAAATTATTATTGATGACATATTTTTAGTGACAATCTCAATAGAAATTCCATAAAGTAGCAACATCACTTGCGAGATGTAGTACTGACCTTAATTGGATTGTCACTTTTAATATTCCATAAAGTGGCTTGTACTATAATAGTAAATGATTTTCATAATTTTGGCCGCATGTATTTCTTATAATTTAGCATTAGCACTTGCATTGTCCTGTTTGCAGAATCTGTTGGTAACTTCGATGCTGAGCGTTTCTACTGATCCATATCCACAATCAACGGTCCAAGAATTGAATGAATCAGACAGAGCAAATGAAGAACCACAGCCGCATTCTTCTTCGTACAAAATGGCGTAGAATCTATGGCAAACGATAGGGATGAAGAAATGACAGAGGTAAGGGAAGCTGATTTAAACCATGATATGACCATTGACATGGAAGCTTTTGAAGATATAGTTGGATTATCAGGATCAAATACAGTACCAACCAATAATTCCTAGGCCTCCAGTAATTAGACAAAAACACCTCTACAGAGCTCATTGGCTGCTTGTTCTCTCATGGGGGTTGATGCATGTGGAAGTCCTTATTTCAACAGGCGATAAGATTAGTCTATTGACATGTGATCGTGGCGCCTTGTAGACCATCAAAGTTAGTGATAGAAAATGCTTCCACAGAATCACAAACAATCACTGCTATTAGATCGAGGAACAAGTGGCTTGTGAGATTTTTTACAGCTTTACTACTATAGCAATTTTCACAAAACCATTTACCTAGTTTCTTTGAATTAAGATCGGAGTATACATGAAACGTATATACTATATAGTTTGTGGATCTATAGGCTTAATTTTCAAGCTGCTAATAAAGAAAGAGGAAAAAGCAAACTGAAATAGTGATCTGTAGTCTCGAAGTCTTTTGACATTTAGCAAGTGCTGACATTTAGACGCCGAGACAATCATATGAAGACAAGCATCGCCAAACATTGCTCCTCACTTGTGTCTCAGGTGCTTTGTAAATTGTTTATTCGCCGACGCCATTTATTTACTAAGAGTGGAGAGGGAAGCAGATTATGGCAATTCGCACTTAGCCGCTGCATTTATTAGTCATGGACTGACATGCATGGTTAAGGTCACCCCTGAAGCATTATCGGTGGTGGTTTATTATGCCAAACTATAACGAGCTCACAAGCGAGCAATAATCAATCCAAGATTCTACCATAAGACTTAAACTTGAAATAATTTAGTCCAATCAATTTAGTCTAATGCAACAAAAGAGCCCATATAGTTTGCTTTAAATATGTTGAAATAGGTTATATACATTTATAGAAAATTATAGAAATTGCTTAAGTAATTAAATTTCTAGAATTATCTAAAATATCATATAAATTAGCATCTAGAAAATAGTATAGAAAAATCTAGAAAAATATAATCTACCACCATGCTAGAAATATTTAGAAAAATGTATCTAGCACTATGCTATAAATATCTAGAAAAATGTAATCTAGCACTATGCTAGAAAAATCTAGAAAACTCACACCTACTTTAGATGTGTATAAATAGGAAGCTTAGCTTCCATATGTACAACAACAATTATAAAGAGCAAGAAACAAATTTGCTATTCAATCTATCTACTAGTGTTTCATATATTTTTTTTCAATCAAACTCATTATCAATTGCTTCTCCTATTCATTAATTAAACCAAGAATATACATCTATCAATCGTCAAAAACTAACAAAATAGTACCTATAATAATGTTCCTACTGATAACAACGTAAACTCACACATAATATATAAGTTTCACTGGTAATCCATCACCAATGGATGAAAAAATTAAACTCTTATTCTACATTATCATTTAATATCATAAAACGAGCTAAATAACCACTAAACTGTTTATATGTATATATATGTATATGTATATGTATATGTATATATATGTAAATGTATATGTGTATAAATACCAACCTTTGAACATCATTTGTAAAGAACTCCGTTCATCCAAGGTAACATACATAGCATATATATCATCAACTGTGGTAATAAGTGAAAGAATCCTTGTAGACATTCTCCTACAATATCCAAACTGAGGCTCTGATATCATTCATACTGTCCATAAGGAATTCTCCACCAACCTGTCCCTGAAAAAGCTCAATTTTAATTTGTACCAGTCCAGTGTTGCTCCACCACCTTATTTTACATGTGTATAGTACTAATTAATTTAGTTGTATTAAATATATAAATATATGCAATGCCATAGGATATCAAATTTATTAACCAAATTTTTGATATCCAATGTATGTTGCAATTTATCAATGGTTGACAAAATAAAAAAAATGTTCTATAATCATGAAAGATAAATCCAATTAAATTAGACTACATTACTGGATATTAAAGTTTTAATTAATAACTTTTTTATTTTTACAAATTGGGGGAGGGAGTTTGGTAGCCAGGGAGATTCAAACATCTGAGCTAGAGGTGTATTCTCAATGATTTTTACTTTTTTTATTATGAAGTCGTTTCTTTTACCAACAGCATGTCTGGAAGAATTCAACACTTAACAATTAATTAGCATGGCTTGCTTAATATTACCCAGTCAAATTCATCATCATTTTTAGTTCCATTACCCCCAATATAATTACTTTCTATAATTAATCTCTCTTATAAATCACTACAAAAAAAATTGACCTTTTGTGACGGAAGCAAATTCGTCACAACGTATAGTATATGTGACGGATTCGTCACACAATCCACCAACTGTGACGGTAACTAACCCGTCACAGTGCTTTCGCAATAGCCCCGACACAAATTCTTTTCAGTGACCGTTTACTGTTCATCGTCACAAAAAACGTAGTTTAAGTGACGGCAAAAATCCATCACTTATATGCCAACCCATTGTAATTTTCCGGCGAGCCACCGCCGGCAAGGATTAAGTGACGGATCCTATTCCGTCACAATAACGATATTTGTGACAGTACTGTGATGGCTAACCGTCACTGTTACTTAATTGTGACGGCCAACTTACCGTAACAGTTGTGCGGCTTAGTCACGACTTTGTGACGGATTCCCGTCACAGTTGCCCAACTGACCCTTTATTTTGTGTCGCCAACGACACTCATCTGTGACAATTTTGTGACGAATTTCTGTCACTGATATATAATTGTTACTGTTCGAAACCGTCACATAAACATAGTTGTTGTGACGGTTTTGTGACGGTTTCCCGTCACGGAAAACCAATTTTTTGTTGTTTCCAGCTATATTTTTTCAATTAATTTTTTTTTCACCCATTTTAATGTTAATATGGTCTATTCCATTCACACACATGCCATTGAATATTATCAGTAAGTATAACAATTCAAATAGAATAAATAGTCAAACAACACTGTAAAATTCATTTAACATTAAAACATTTGATATAAAGTGTTCAAAAATTATTCACTAAGCACTTGTCCTATTACATGCTTAGTGAATAATTTTCCAATACATTACACTACAAATTTATCATACAAACAGATAAATAACT
>QANX01001328.1:74210-127289 GCA_003254975.1 Ochetophila trinervis
AAAATTGTCACTAAAAGTATATTTTTAGTGACATATTTGAAAATATTGTCACTAATAATAAACTAGCAATTACAAAATATATAGATTTGTCACTAAAAATATAATTTTAACGACAATCCTCATTTTAATAAAATGAAAATATTCTTATTTTAAAATTTATCTATATAAATATATATATATATGTATGAGTTAGGCTATGATCAAATCGACATGATAGTCTTAGAATCTTTTTTGGCTTTTCAATACTTTCAAAGGCTGAGATTAAAAAATATATTTATGATTCATCGGATCCCGACATTGTTCACTTTCTTTATATAGGATTTTAGTATGTAAGCAAATCCATATTTGATCACTAATAGAATTTTAAATAATAGTCATTGTTGTGAATTGTGCTCTTAGACTTAATAAAGGAAAATATGATTATAAAATTATTGAGTTTTGCTATTTATCATCGAATCGAAGCTTATGTGGCAACTTTTTATGGAAAACTTTTAATTTTATTTATTTTTTAATATTTAAACCCTAATAAGGAAAAATGAATCATTTAGGTGTCGTTTGATAATCTATTCATTTATGGTTTTTAGTTTTTGTTTTTGAATTTTTTGAAAACCAAAAATGGAAATGCGATAGATAACTATTTTCATTTATTTTTTTGAAAAACCTAAAAACAAAAATGCGTTTGATAACTATTTTCATTTTTTTAAAATTCACTTTTCTTTTAAAAGAAAACTAAAAACGTTAAAAAGTCATTTTAATTTTTTTTTGTCATTGATAATGCCAAGATACAAGACAACTCAAACAAAACTTGAATTTGAGACTGCCCATACTGACACCGTCTAAATGTGGTCGAGACTATGAATTGCTCAAACAGGGCCGAAATCCAGGAAAGTCAGGTCCGGGCTGGAATCTGAGACTGACCGGTCGGGGCTGAAATTCGGGACCTCCCGGTCCGGGCTGGAATCCGGGACAACCCGGTCTGGGCCAGTACCCAGGACTGCCAGGATAGCCTGGTCGGGGCTGGAACCTGGGATCAGGACAGCCTGGCCCGGGCCAAAACCGTCGTGATCGCCCGGTCGAAAAAGAAACACAGGACCGCACAATCAGGGCCAGAACTCGGAACTGCCCGGTCCAGACCGGAACCAAAGACCATTTGGGATGGTCTAATCCGGGCCGGTATCAGGGATCACCTGGTTGGGCTAGAACCCAGGACAACCCAGTCTAGACAGGAACCTGGGACATCACGGTCGGAGCCAAAATCTGAGATTGACAATAATCGAATATGGATTTGTTTAAATTTATTTGTAAAGTTTTTAAACAAATAAAAAAATTAATAAAAACAAAAAAAAATGATTATCAAAAATAATTTTTTTTCATAAAATAAAAAGTCAAAAAATAGTTGTTGTTTTTTCATTTTTTTTTAGCAAAAACATAAACAAAAACCATAAACAAAAACTAAAAACCAAAAATAAAAAACAAAAACTGAATGCGTTAACAAACGGACCCTAAACACTTAAAATCTCTAATGACATACTGGTCCCACTGGTAATCTATCACCAGTGTTAACAAATATCGTTTTTTCAAAATTATCATATTGACATAATTTGAATTTAACTTATATATATAGTTCTTCTATAATAAAAATATTCTTATTTTTTAAAATAAAGATAAAATATATTATAAAATGTGGACTCATATTGAGGATTGGAAAAATAATGGAGATCGTTTTTAGAAATTAATTGAAAATATTTAATTTTATTTTCTAATACTAAAATCCTAATAAGAAAAGATGAATCATTTGATGGTAACCACTTAAAACCATCTAGACTGTTAGTTCCAATCAAATGGTTTAGATTAAGCCCATCTTTTATAATATATTTTTATTCTTATATTAAACAATAAAATATTTTTATTGTAAAAAGATTATATCCAGTACTTCTACAATAAGAATAACAATATATTATAAAATATAAATGTTAATATGACTGTTGGATTGAATTCAATGGTCTAGATGATTTTAAAAAATTAATTGTAAATATTTGTAAACATTCTTCCACACAACACAGGTACACATATACGAACCTTTGAACAGCATTTGTAAAGAGCTCCAGTTCATCCAAGGTACCGTACACATCATATATATCATCAATCGCTGTAACGAATGAAATGATCCTTGTAGTCATTCCACTACAATATCCAAACTGAGGCTCTGATATTATTCCCACCGACCATAAGAAATTCTCCACCAACCTGTCCCTGGAAAAGCTTAATTTTTGTCCCAGTCCTATGTTGCTCCACCACCTCAATTTACATATGTAAAGTACTAATTAATTAAGGTGTATACAATATATATAAATATAGAAAAATTAATTAATTAACTAATAATATGTTGAGATTAATTATGAATAATATTATAATTAAACCTGAATTCATGTTTGAGTTCTTCCTGGTGCGCTGACTGTACCATGTTGTAATCCAATTTAGCAAGCTCAAGTATAATAGGATTCATGTGTTTTGCTGTGTGATATGCATGGATGAACCATCTGGTCTCCAATCTTTGCATCCTCCAATGCAGCGGAAGCTCCAATGCATGGGTGACTAAGATAGAAAGGTGTTCGTCTACCTTCTTATTATTGTGATCTCTTTGTTGGATGTATTGTTTGAGATGTTTGGTGGTGAAATCTTTTGCTTCCTCCAAAATACTTTCACCTTCTACCAAATGGTATGAAGCTTCATAGAGAGATAACATTCCCTCTCTATCCTCACTTAAGCATGCCTTGAAATTTCCTCCTACGTCCTTGAAACCGTTGAAAACTTCTACGGTACAATTTTAGTATAAGCATATAAATTTTAATTTAAATCAGGTTTCAAAACTTGATTTTTGATTTTTTATATTTAAACATAATTTTTACTATTTTATTCCATCTAAGTAATAAAATCAAATGTCAAAATTTAAAATTTAATTCATTTCAAAAAAGTCAGTCTCTTCATATGAACCTAACTAATGTATATATATATATATATATGTATGTATATATATATATTATAATTAGAGTTTTGCTATAAAAGTCATATGTTGGGAGCTTATGGAGCCCAACAAATAAGTTTTTTTTTTTAAATTTTTTTTCTCAAATATTTTTAAATGTTATAAATTTAAGAAATCTAACAAAAAAATTAACTAAAAAAATATGACTAAAACGCTAAAAAATATCCAAATTGTTGTGTTTTGTATAGCATTTTTTTTTTAATTGTTTTAACCCAATAGTTCTAAATGCTATAAAATCAAAAATTAATTTTTTTTTAAACAAAATATTTTAGTTGAGGAGCTTATGTAGCCCAACATATATGTTTTATAGTAAATTTCTATATAATTATACCTTGAGGTACCCAATAGCGATGTTGTCTCATGAGCCTAAATTGAAGGGCTGTGGCATATAAATCATTATTTATAATGTCCTTCTTCCATGCCTGAGTATTGTGCATTGCTTTCAAAACGGTACGAATTTGATCTTGAAAGTGATAAGACAAACCAAGCCTCTGCAACGTATCGATGAGGAGGAGTTGACGCAGAGGATCATCTGCAGCCTCTTCAACCATCGCTCTTACTTGTTCCTTCAGCTTCTCCGCACGTTTACTGTATCCTTCTCCCTGAAAATGCATACATATACACACTCAAAACTATGCACATTCTTTCTTGATAGTTCAATATACATATAATTAATAACGTACCTCGTAATTGTTTGTTAGTGATTGGATATCATCAAATTTCCAAATTGTGGATTTGTAGTTTGCAGATCTTCGAGAAGTATCCTTAGTCTGGTGGTTGATAGGCATTTTTTTGGGACTATTGGGGATGTAATGCTAGAACGGTAGAAGAAGAAGTTGATTTTGCAATTGCACGTGATGAGATAGAGATAGAGATAGGAGGCTTAGATACGGGAACTAGTGAAGTTACAAGGGAATGAGCCATTGAGATTTGAGAGAGAGATTATCTTTTTGCTGTTTTTCTTTTTCTTGGTTTCTTGAATAATTTATACTTGGCCTTTTGTACACCTCCCTGCCTCTCATCTATTTCCTCTTTAACTAAACGTGATAGTTTTATATTAATACATAGAGGTAACATAACGCTTGCTTCTTTTATATATATTATTACACTTTTCTTCTCTAAACTATAAAATTAAATTCATATTTGTTATTAACTTCTTCTTTCTTTCTTTTTTCTTTTTTTATCAATTCAGCCTAATCAGTTTTTAGTTTGGGACCGACTGAAATGACAAATCTAAAGTTGCTTTCAATGCTGTTTTGACTTTTGTGATAATGTGTAAGTATTAATTGGAGTGGACAGGCCACGAGCCTCGGCCATACTTTTTTTTATGAAAAAAAAAGACATATCTTTACGGGTAATAAGATAATAAGATCATTAAGTATTTAGCAAGCGGATCAATACATATATTTTTTTAATTTAATAGGAATACACGATGAAAGTCCGTATTGTTAAAATTTTATTTTTCTTTGTGCGATAGCAACGGAAATGAGCACCTGAGTCTAAATAAAACTATCAAAACTCGAACCACAGCTTTCATATTCATAGATATAATAGTTCAGTTGGCTCTTACTACTAGACTACACCTTCAAATGCACCTTTGCCGATTGTCCTAAACTTTGGGCACCATAGTAAATACTTTTGATCAGCAATTATATTTTGTTTATGTCGGGTGACGGGGAATATATGTCATATTTTGGGCATATTACATATAGTTTATTAATATTATAATTAGATTTTTCAGGTTTGAAAAATAAAGATTATATTTTATGTCTTTTGTAATCCGTTCAGAAAATTTTACGTGGTTAATGAAAAGACTATAATACTGTAAGCTCTCTTCTCCACTCTCTCTCTCATCTCACCTATCTTTTTTTTTTTTTCTCTCCTATTTTTTATAAAATAAATATATATGTATATTTAATTTTAACCTATTCTCTTTCTCTCTCTCCGTTCTTTTCCTCTCCTTTATCGTCTCACTATTTTCTTTTCCTTAAAAATTAAATAAATATTTTTTAATAATATAAATATCTATAAAATATATGTATAAATAAATTTCTCTCTCTTTTTTTTTTCTGCCATATAATGGCAATTTTTTTTCTTTCTTTTTTACAACTTTCTGCATCAAAAGTTGCAGAAGATGAACATAAAATATTATGGTATTGCGCTTTCAAAAAGATCTATGGGGAACCAATTATCAAACTTTCATTCCACATGATTTATGCCGACTCATCCAACTGGGACACACTCTCTCTCAGAAAATAGAAAAATAAAATCTTGAATATTTGGAGGTGAGCAGCCATGGTGGAGAAGAATAGAAGGAACGAGTTTGGATATAATATGGGGTTGGGTTTCAAATCATTCTCTTCTACAGCTTCTTAGAGCATTAATCTATGATAATACATTATTATTATTTTGTTAGATTCATGAGAAAAAAAATTGAGATGGAATGAATAAAGAAAAACAAAGGGAAAGAGGCTACTGCTCCTTACGTGGGGAGGGGAAGATGAAAAGAAAGGAAGAAGAAGATCAGAAGAGAGAGAGAAGGAAGAGAAAAAAAATAACTATATATTATTAGGTTTGAATTTGAATTTTAGAGGAGAGAATAGTGGATTGTTCGATCATACTGACTGAGTATGTCAGAAATATTTGACATATGAATATAAAAATTTATCATTTTTCTGTCCATTTTAACTGAAATTATTAAACGAGAGATGAAATATATATAAATAATAAAACTTAAAAAAGCTATTTGTAATTTAAACAAATTTCAAAAGAAATATATATAATTTACCCGTCATATTCTTGTGGAGAAAGTAGTTTCTTAATTAATTAACAAGGCCAGTTGACTTGACACGTTTCAATAATATTCTTCTTTAATATTTGACAATTTATATTAAAGATCACCTCCCCACCTTTAGTTAATTTAATATTCTTCTTTAGTATTTTTATTTTATTTTACTTTTTTATTGAAGATCGAATTTTAATTGGGAAAATTTTCCCAACAAGCTGAAATTGTAATTAGCCTAATCACATCACCTCCCACCTTTAGTTAATTAAGAGGAATGGGATTGAAGAACAATGATAAGACTAGGTTGGTTTCCTTCTCCTCAATACCATGTTCATCTCCATATATAAAGATGTACATACTGAGCCGTCCTTCCAAGATGCATTGCCCTTTCAATAAAAATCTTTGAAAAACCACCCCCTTCTACTTTATATTCATTTTTCTTCTTCCACTTCTCATTAATCATGAATCTTATATGTTCCCTAGCTTCAGCTTCAGAAGATCCAGTTTCGTTCATGTAGCATTGGATTGATTTAGGAACATCACCACTTTGCATTTCATCCTCAAGAAAAAGAAAACAAATTAGTAAAGTTCTATTTGTTAACGCATTCAGTTTTTATTTTTGATTTTTAACTTTTGTTTTATGGTTTATGATTTTATAGTTTTTTATTTATATTTTTGCTAAAAGGAAAAAAATGAAAAACAACAACTATTTTTTGATTTTTTTTTATGAAAAAAAAATTTTTTGGTAACCATTTTTGTTTTTTTATTTTTATTAATCTTTTGTATTTTTTTAAAAACTTTACAAATAAATTTAAACAAATCAATATTCGATTATTATCGTTCCTAGATTCCAGCCCCGACCAGGCTGTCTCAGATTCCTGTCTAGACTAAGCTGTCCCAGGTTCCAGCCTAGACTCGGTTGTCCCGTGTTCTGGTCTTGACTGGGCTATCCCAAATATTGACTCAACCTGGCAGTCACGGGTACAATCCCTAACCTGGAAATCCTGAATTCCAACCCAGGCAGGGTGGTCCCGGATTCTGGCCTGGACCGAGCAGTCCCGGATACAGCCCCAACCAGGAAGGCTCAGGTACTGGCCTCGATTAGGCAGTCTTGGGTACCAGTCCTGACCGGGCAGTCCAGGATTTCATCTTTGATTAGGCAATCCCGGTGGCCTCGGGTACCACCCCTGACCTAGCGGTCCCGGGTTCTAGCCCTGACCCGGTGTTCCCGGGTTCCAGCCCCCAACCGAGCAGTCCCAACTTATGGTCTCGACTTGGCTGTCATGGGTTTCAGCCTCGACCAAGCGGTTCTAGGTACAGGCCTTTACCCGGTAGTCTTGAGCTTGGGCCCAAACTGGGCAGTCGTGGGCTCCGGCCTAAACCCAGTAATCTTAGGTTCCAACCCTGTTCAAGAAATTCGTGGTCTCGGCCACATCTGGATGGTATCAGTATGGGCGGTCTCAGATTGAAGCCTTATTCGAGTTGTCTTATATCCTGACATTATCAAAGACAAAACAAAAAAACAAAAAAACAAAAAAAACAAACAAACTGAAAATGAAAATAACTTTTTAACGTTTTTTTCTTTTAAAAGAAAAGTGAAAATAGTTTTTATTTAAAATAAAATAAAATAAAATGGTTATCAAACGTATTTTGATTTTTAGTTTTCAAAAACAAAACAAAAAACAAAAAATGAATGAGTTATTAAACGACACTTAAAAAAACTTACAAAATAAAACAAGGTTAAGTTAAGTGTATTCAATTAGGACTTTAAAAGATTTTTGCAGACTTTTTTAATTTTTAGATTTTTGTAGATTTTAATAGATTTTTATAGACATTTGTAGAGTTTATAAAAGTATGATTAACTTTCAATGACTTTTATAAGTTCTTTTTTAATGACTTTTATATATTTTGAACGACTTTTGTAAAAAAAATTAATGACTTATAAACTTTCATAGACTTTCATAGTAACATAATTATATTTTTTTTACGTCAATAAAAATATTTTTTTTATGTCAATAAAAATATTTTCTTAAAAAATAAAAAATAAAATATTTCAAAAATAGCAAATTCATAATTATTTTTATTTTTCAGTATTTAAAAATATAGTGGATACACTATTTTTCATATTAAGTAAAAATAAATAAATATAAAAGAAAAAGAATAAAGACCTGATTGATAGTTATTATTATTCAATTATTATTTTTATATTATTTTTCAGTAATTATAATTAAAGGTTAATTTATCTTCTTCTTTTTTAAATTTGATTGATAATTTACTTTTGAATAATTCTAAAAGCAACACATAATCTACCAACATATCTACAAACTATATATTTGTCATTATTGCGTTTATATTGTCAAAGGTTCACTTCTAAATTTAGATTATATTAATATGCTAACTAATAAAATAATAACAAATGTATAGTTGGTAGATATGATAGTAAATTAGGTGGTATCTCTAACATTACTATTTATTTATTTTATGTAACAATCAACAAAAATGATATAATTTGTCAAATAAAATATTTTAACCTTATTAACTATATCAAAATACTATACATATGATTTGTTTCTATGTAACAATCAATATAAATAATATAATTTGTCAATTAATAGACTGTTTTTACTTCATTAACTATATCAAAATCCTATACATATGATTTTCTTCATATCAAAGAATACCGGTAATAAGGTAATGAAAAGCACTCTATTACTGATAATATAATGAATTTTGGAGAAAAAATTATTCAAAATTAATCATATACATGAGCTTCCACTTAGATTGGTAGAACAGGTACGTGACTAGGCTTTCTTTCTTTTTTTTAAATCACCCAAATGTATACTTTGGCAGATCAAATTTGTAATTATGTATGTACTTTGATAAATTTTAATATTTTTTTTCGCTAATTAATCAATCTAGCAAGCAGTGGTGATCACCGTCAACCAAAAAGAAAAAAATCTAGCTAATAATTTGACTTGATTAATTTGTTTTGAGATCTTCTGAATCAATTCTCAGTTCCACGGACTCTCTCTCTTCCTAGTTTTCTAATTCGTTCTTGTTTTTAACTGTAAAATAATTACATGTGGGGACAATAACTTTCTAGTCCACGTGATCTAATCACGTGCCATCAATTTTAAATTGTCAGATAATCATACGTGGGGACAATAACTTTCTAGTCCACGTAATTTAATCACGTGCCATCAACTTCAAATTGTCAGATAATTATATATGGGGACAATAACAATGTTTTTTGGCAAAAGGGACAGTAACTATGTGGGGACAATAACTTTCTAGTCCACGTAATTTAATCAGTTTTGTGTCGTGTTTTTTGTCCTTTTCTTCACACAGAGTTCTGGTTTTCACTTTTTCCAATTTCAACTATTAGTTGGCATAATTTTTTATTTTGATTCTGTTTTTTATATGTTTTTAAAAGTGATTTTTAGAAAAATTAATTTTCATTAGTTCTGATAAAAAAAAATTTTAGAGGTGAAAAGCATTTTTAAAAATTTATTCAAATATTTTTAGAAATAACTTTTAAATTTTAAAAATTATTTTTAACTTTTCAAAAACTATACCAAACATGATCTAAAATAAGAATAAAAAACGTGCTACTCCATTCTTAAGAGCCAAATACACAGCTTAAATTTATTGCATGTCATTATTAAGTAAACCGATGCCTATATATTTAATTAATACAATGGGATGATTTATACATATTGAAGTGCCATTGTCTGATTTTCCTAGCTGTTATTTTACATCGGGACACAATGCTCCATTTTTATGGACCTAGAAGCTAGGAAGTATAGCTGACGTTTAATAATTCATCCAAAAAAAAGCTGACCTTTAATTCTACTGCTCTCTAAAAGGCCTACTTATTCGATTAATCGAGCTTGGAGAACATAGCACTAGGGTGCCCGTTTGATAACCCATTTATTTTTGGTTTTTAGTTTTTGTTTTTGAATTTTTTGAAAACCAAAAATGAAAATGTGTTTAATAACCATTTTCATTTATTTTTTTTAAAAAACAAAAAAAAAATGTGTTTGTAACCATTTTTATTTTTTTTAAACAAAAACTATTTTCACTTTTCTTTAACAAACCAAAAACGTTAAAAAGTTATTTTCATTTTCAGTTTTTAATTTTTTTGTTGTCCTTTACAATGTCAAAATACAAGACAACTTAAACAAGGTTGAAACTAAGACCGCCAATACTGGCATCGTCCAGATGTGGCCCAGACTGCCCCAGTTAAGGCCAAAGCTTGGGACCGCCTGGTCGGGCAGGAAGCCGAGACAGCATGATCGGGGCAGGAACCCGGGATTACCCAGTAGGGGCTTGAACCCGGGACCTCTCGGTTGAGCTGAAACCCGGGACTGCTCGGTCTAAGCCGGAACTCGGGACTGCCTAGTCGAGGCCGGAATCCGAGACCGCCCGGTTTGGGCCGAAACCCGGGACCGCCCCGTCGGGCCAGAACTCGGGACTGCCCTGGTCGAGGCCGTAACCCAGGACCTCCCGGTCAGGCCGGAACCCAGGACCGCCCAGTTGGGCAAGAACCCAGGATTGTCCGAGTCAAGGCTAGAACCCGGGACTGCCCGATCAGGCTAGAACCCAGGTCCGCCCGGTCGGAGTCGAAACCCGGGGCTCCTCTGTCGGGCCAGAACCTAGGACTCCCCGGTTGGGCCCAAAACCCGGGACTGCCCCGTAAGGCTGGAACCCGGGTTGGACTAGAACCTGTGACAGCCTGGTCGGGCCAGAATCCGAGACTGCCAGGTCGGGGTCAGAACCCGTGACCACCCGGTCGGGGCCGGAACCCATGACAGCCCAGTCGGGCCAGAACTTGGGACTGCCTGGGTCGAGATTAGAACTCGGGACTGCCCGGTTGAGGTGGAACCCGAGTCCTCCCGGGTCGGGCTGGAACCTGGGTCCTCCTGGGTTGGGCTAGAACCCAGGTTCGCTCGATAAAGGCCAAAACCCTGGGCTCCCCGGTCGGGCCAGAACCCAGGACTCCCCGGTTGGGACTGAAACCCAGGATCAGCCAAGTCGGGCTGGAAATTGGACCGAAACCTGTTTAAATTTATTTGTAAAGTTTAAAAAAAATCAAAAATAGTTGTTGTTTTTTATTTTTTTCCTTTTAACAAAAACATAAACTAAAAACCACAAACCAAAAACTATAAACCATAAACAAAAACTAAAAACTAAAAATCATAAACAAAAACTAAAAACTAAAAATAAAAACTGAATGGGTTAATAAACGGACCTTAAATAAATTAACCAAAAAAAAAAATAAAGACTTACTGGATGAAAGACAGACCGTGATTGGTAAAAGGCTTAAAAAGCGTGTTTGTTATCCATTTGATCTTTTCTAAAATGTTAAGACGGCTGAGTTGGAACAAAATTCAATTTAAAATTTAATAGATTTAAATATAAATATAATTTTTTGTTATAAAATTTTTATAAATTTTATCAAAAATTAATAAAAATTTAATAAAATTTATAAAAAAGAGACAGAAATACATTTAAACATTTTTATTTATAAAATTGCTTTTAAAATTTAATAAAATCTATATATTTTTTTAAATCTTTTAAAGTCAATGGTTTTTTAAATACTTTCAAATTTTAAAAGAGTACTACATAGTTTTAATTGAATATTAGGATTCAAATTTTAATAGAATTTTATAAAATTCATTAAAATCTGAATTTAATAACTCTTGGTTTGTATATACTTTTTTAAACTCTAAATTGAAAGCCATTAAACTTTTAAAATCTAGGTTTTAATATACTTTAGTACTTTTTAAAATTGAATTTGTTCACATAGAGGTCTTTACAATTAATTTGTACAATTGATAACCTGCAATTTGAAAAAACTTACATATTTGTTCAGTTTTGTTAAAATTAATAAATTCCCTCACTTTGAAGCACAAAACTCTCAAAATTGGTTTTTTTCATTTTTATTGTACCAAAAATTAAACAATGAAAAAGAAAAATTTGAAATTCATTTATGACTTTTTTTTTTTTACCTTTTTTATTAATTTTTGGAACTATTAAAAATGAAAAAACCAATTTTGAGGGTAGCACGTGATCTATAAGTTGACCGAATTTGTCAATTTTAACTAAATTAGACACATGTGCAACTGTTTTCAAGTTATAAGATATCAATTGCATAAATTAATTATAGAAACTCTAATGTGAACAAATTCAATTTTAAATGGTATTAAAGTGCATCTAGACAAAAAAAATCTAATCAATTCTAAATTGATTACTCCCCTTTAAAATTTGTTAAGCAACGCATTCAGTTTTTATTTTTAGTTTTTAATTTTTGTTTTATGGTTTTTGTTATAAAAAAAAAATGAAAAACAACAATCATTTTTTGTTTTTATTTTTATGAAAAAAATTGTTTGGTAACCGTTTTTGTTTTGTTTTTATTATACAAATTCATACTCCATTAATGTTGAACACCAAATCTTTTCCATTTAGGGATCCTAAGTCCTGGTGCCACCTAATGATCCCAGGATGAGGCCAATCTAGGTGAAACATAATCTTGGCCCTAACAAGCAAAACAAAATCTTGGCCCCGTCTAGGTAGAAAATTTAAAAAAAAAATGGTTACCAAACGCATTTTTATTTTTGATTATTTTAAAAAATAATAATAATAAAAATGAATACTAAACGCATTTTTGTTTTAGATTTTAAAAAAATTCAAAAATAACAGTTAAAAACCAAAAACGAATAAGTTATGAAACGATACCTAAGTAATCGGTTGTTCCGAGATTGATTTCCTACTTCCTGTTGAATAAGGGCCACACAGCCGTGCAGGAAATGCTTTCTAGATCCAATCTTCTGGACTTTCATTCATCATTCGAATGTCTTGACAAGTATAAATGTATGAAAGGTGGCCTCGTCCTTTTTTACCAAAAAAAAGGTGGTCTCGTGCTTTCCTTTCCAACTAGTAGCTAGTAGCTCCGTCCTTTATCTCTCTCTCTTTGGGCCTATTTAATAAAATAAGTTAGTTTGAGAACGAAACTGGACCTAAGAGAGACTAGACATCTAGTAACGGTAGGTGCGTTGAACCTTTTAAGGGGTGAAAAAGAGGAAATTCCCAGGGAGAGAAGTAATTATTAAAGTTTTGCTGTTCTTGTTTGTGCTATATATAGTTGATAGAGCCTAGCCTACAGCAATCGATTGAGTTCCTAATAATACCATCGATAAATATAATTAACATGTTTTTTGCAACCGATATCTTGCAGTTCCTAATCTACCGCTTTCTTTTTTTACTGAGATAAGATGAAGATCAAAACCTGGGTCATAGAGAGCCATGAATGCTGTTTAAGTAAATGAGCCGCTGCAATTTTCTAATTGGAAAAAGAATATTAAGTTCTTTTTTTTCTTTTTCGCTGTATATGTACATTAACTCTGTTTTATCCTATATAAAACAATCAAAACAAATATACTGCCCAAAATTGTATCCTAGGACCCACATCGTCGAATACCCTGCTGAATCCATATCGCAGCCTTGGTAGTCTGATGACTTTAAAATGGGGCTATTTTGTCGGTGACATTTGCTTCTCCCTTTATATTCACAAGAAATTTACAATTTTTCCTCTCTTTTTTAATTATTTTTTTCCTCATTTTTGGTTCTTCTGAGAGAATCTTTTTACAAATTATACTCTGACTTCAACCACATCACCATCTTTGAGCTTTGTATTGGGTAAAACCAGCTGACCATTAACCAAAACCAGCTTACCTTCAAGTCCTCCCCTTCTTGCAGCATCTGCAGCAGTGCTACCGGCCTCCAACCTCATTATCTCACCATGAGGCCAGCATACAATCACTACTTCCCCAAGCACTACGGAACCATATGATTTTCCACTCTGCTTTGGTTGTCCAAGGCTTGCTTCCGAGTGTAGTTGCTCCTCCCATCTTAGCATTGTCCTCAACAACCGCACCTAGATTTTGAAAGCCAACATTAGTGTCTGACACATTCTGTGGCTCATGCATAAAGAAAACCAACACTCCAGACTCAATTAATACATACAGCTTGAGACGTACAATAGTATCTCATTTTGCAAGTAATGGGAACAGCCTGGTGTTTCATTAATTTCTCCTTCACACCCTCTTCTCTATTTTTCTAATATAGCATTTTATCAAGCATGTCAAACTATTTCATATTTTGCAATAAATCATCTTCCAGAACATATGTTGATTACCGATTTATCATGCTCCACTCAATAATAACATCAGGAAAGAAAGCAGAACCTGGTTGCTAGTGAACTGTCTCCTAATTGATCCAGAATGATGACTACAATCAAATATTTAATAAAATCTCTAAAATTAACTTCGACTGCTTTCTCATTTCCATCCATGCATACTGTGATCCTAACCTATATATAGCTCATATAACTTTTTTTTTTAGGGGAAATAACTCTATATCATATGCTAGACTAAAGTCGGAGTGCCAACTAATTTTCTCACACTTGATTAGTTAACATGAAGCAATATTTAAGCAAGGGAATCAGATAGTTCCAAAATATTTCAAAATGGCATTAAGAGATTAATTGATTTGGGCACTAAAGATCATGGGCAGACCTTATTATTGATGCTAGTTTCCATGGAAGTTAATGCAACTGAGTTATAGCTTGTCCTTCTTGTAATATAATCAAGCTGCCTGCCCTCAAAAACAGCAGATACAACAGCCCAATATTCTGATTCTTCTTGGTCAGTCAAATCAATGACCTGAATGAAGGTTGGCAGTAGACGCCCAAACTGATCTTGCTGCAAGGGATAAACCAAAAAGAGAATCTTAACTATTTTGTTCATGAAAGTGCAACTAGAAGTTTGTTCATGATGCTAATGTCAATATAGTTACTTAAAATTTAAACAACTTCTGACCCTACTCTAATTCAGATAATAACTAGAATCAAATGAAAGCTGAGACAAGGAAATCCAAGGAACAAGTTTAATTATAGAAACATTTAGCATACTTCAACAATTAATATCAAAATAGCAACATTTCATCTTTCCTGTGGAAATACACATTAGACATACCTTGTGGTACATGCCATCTCGACAAAGTGTATACTTCTCTAGGCAAGTGCACCAATCCCCATGTCCAGGTTCGCACCACCACTCATCCGAAACCTTAAAAGCAAAATTAGAATAACTGAGGTAATGTAATTTACTATATTAAATGAACGTGCCAAAGTAGAAAACCAGCGAATAACTTGTTCAAAGAATAACAGGATAATATGGTTATTTCCTACTCCTGATTAAAAGGTAGCTGTCGATTTGTGAATTTCCACCTTGCAAATGAAGAAAGCTTAAAGCTTATACATTCTTTCCTTGTAGTTTTATGGAAAATAACAAAAAGGTTCAACCCAAAATGAAATCAACATTAAAGATTCCACATAACTCTCATAGGTTCTTCTTCTTGACAGCCATATACTTCATATACCAAGTGCAGCAAATTGAGAATCAGATTGTAAATTTTCAGTAAATGCATTTTAAAATGTTAAACCTCTCATTGTAAACAAAGTTCCAAGACACCAAAAGAACGCAGGTCAACCTTTTTGTATAATCTCGCATAAGCTTCCCATCGCTTCATCTGAAAAGAAGATCTTCTGTCAGCTACTGCTTCAGAAGCTGGTAGTACAAAGCTAACAGCGACAAGCAATTCCCTTCCATCCTCGTCTACTCTGCAAATTCAACTTTGATAGATTTGTTAGTAATTGTTAAGGTTGTAGTTGAATATATTTACATTAGACATGAATTAGTTACATACCTGATAATAACAGCAGCAAGCAGATGACTTCCTTCGACTCTAAGAACTGGATGTCCTGTTTTTAACAAACTGTACTTCTGAAAGAAGTCACCCTCTATGGTAGTTTGATTCTCTATCTCTTTGGATAGATAGGAGGATGCCTCTATTTCAGATTCATCTATGCTGCTTATGGACGACAATGTGTTTCCAGTTTCTTTATAAAGCCAATGAGCTGCTAGTCCATGTTCAGCATATTCATGCATCGTCTAAAAATTAGGAAGTTACAGAAAATTAGCTCAATCGCTAATACTAACAAGAAACTGTACATGTTTATAAGTGGAGTAAGTTAGAAACCTGTGTTCTTATTTGAACTTCTAAAGGTGATCCTTCAGAACCTTGTACTGCAGTGTGCAGAGACTGCAAACAGGAATTTGACATAAAGGTTCACAAAACATTCAACATATAAGATGAGACCTATATAAGTTCAAAGTGGGCAGTATTTCCAGTGGCTTAAGGCTACTAGACAGTATTAATTGATCAACCACAGAACACTGAGAACATTAAACCGGATCTATATGTAGGCTTTTTGAGCCCATATTTTGGTAATTTGGTTTATATTTTATTAGCTTTTTCTCTCTGATTATATCCCATGATCTTCATTTTTCACTATACTGTCGGTTCTTTATTTTTCTCTTATGTCTCATTTTGGGAAATCCAGATCATTATCATTATTAGACCTACGCTGCTTATCTATAAACTGGCTTTACTTGAGACATTTACGGTTTTTCTAATGTTTGCAAATCTCACAAACGAAGTTCTGTATGATTACTTGTACATACAGTATCTGTATATCCAAGACTAAGTTTTAACCAACGATGTAAAATAATTTAAATGACAGTAAGTTCCAAGATCTTCCAAAAAATATTTGAACTATTGAATGTAATGTAGATTTTCAAGTGTCTATCTTGTCTCCTTCAAAACGTAAATGAAAATCCAGTAGCCAGAAAATTATATGAGCATCTTTTATCTTTCATGGTAAACACAAATGAGAACCTAACCTGGTAGCCACTGGGTTTTGGATTGACAATGTAATCATCAAATTCACCATCAATAGGGGTCCAAAGTCTGCACAAAAAATAACACCAATCTGTTAATGGGTCTTGTTTGACTTGATATTCATGGTGGGCCAACACTTGAGGAGAAGTGTTAGGGTGTGTGGTTGACTTAACATTCATAGTGGATCTGCACATGAGGAGAAATGTACTTATATGTTGTGTTTGCTTCATATAAATAGGTAAATTCATTTTCTAACGTCTTAAGTTCTTGAAATTGATAATAAGTTTAAGATGCATAGATGAAATAAACTTTATTACATAACGAAAATATAGTTGTTATTTTGAAAATCTTAGTTAATGCACATATATCTCCACATAGCTAAAACAAGCAAACATCAACATATTATTTTTCATCATACTCAAAAAATAATTCTGCAAACATTTTTATGCTAAGATTATTTTATCAATACATTAAATTAAAGGGAGTTTCACATTTTCCACTATTGAACTTATTTGGTTGCAAGTAATATAAAATGATGGTAAGTTCATTTGACTTACTTGTGTACAATGTCGAGAAGACTGTAGCAGCACTGAACAGCAGAACCATGCAAAGTCCCATTCTTGTCTCCAACAACTACCCTTAGCGCACGGGCATCATATACTTTATCGATGCTTACATCCTTCCTTTTCATCTACATAAAGAAAGATGAAAGTCATAAAATATAATGGTCATGAAATTTTGAAAAGGGGCATGCCTGTCGACTTTTGAAACTATGGAGAAAAGATTATTTGAAATGCATATACAGTGCGCTTGGAAATATAAGCATATTTGCTAACAATAAAATTATATGAAACAAATTGTTAATCTAACATGGCTTTAATGCACTGTGTAACATGGTTTTAGCAGCATTAGAACAATCAAAGGCTCTCCTAGGCACAAAAAATAAAAATTATAATTAATAATAAAATACAAAATTTAAAAAAAAAAAAACAAAATTCAGAAGTGAAGATTGTGTACAAAATTGATAAATATTAAATCAATGATTTGGACTACCAGTTTGCAACAATTTGGACACGACTATGCATCTAATTATGCTTTGGAACACCATTCACCTGATTTTGACACAATAAACACCATTTCACTATATTAATACCTTGCTGTAGATGCTGTACAAACTTTTTAGTCGGCTGGACAAAGTTACCTCCATCCCTGGAACGTAACTGCAAGCAGAACAGGGAAAAAATAAATAAACATCTAGCAATAGCCAAACATATTATAGTTTCCATCATATCCATTGCCTTAGAAGTATAAGACAAGATAATAGATGCATAAAACTGTTATATTCAGTTCAGAAACTATATACAATAGAGGAGTAACAGAAAGCAGAACTTACGAATTTGATACAATCAACTCCCGCTCAAGTGCTTCCTCACAATCTACCAAAGATGCTAAAGCAATTGCAGCATCCCGCACAACCTTCGGGCTCGTTTGGGTCTCCAAGCCTTTTCCAAGACTCTTAAGAAAGTTAGTCTGCTTACTTCGATCCAACAAGACATCAAATGGCACTACCGCTTCCAACAGATTCTGAAAGAAAAAATAGAAGAAATATGAAAAATAAATAGTGGCTTATCCATTTAGCTGCTTTTCAATTATAAACACAATTTTTCAGTAGAAATTTTTTTCAACCATATTGCACAATTCTGCAGTCTGCCTCAACAATCTAATTGCAGTGTCAACCGAAGCATCTTAGTTACAGGTAATGAGACCATTTGAAGTCAATATAGATGACCACGCCAGATTGTTCATTTAGATCAATTGTAATGCAACATAACTACAACCTCAAGCATGATCATTCTGCAACCACCTTTTCTACCAAAACGCAAGTCATGACAAACTTTTTCTGAAGCAGGTTTTCACCCTCTTTAAGGATATAGCGCGCATATACTTAGAAAGCAGAAGAAAAAGAATTACCTTCATGCTTGTGGCATCTTCATCAATTTCCACCAATCCCTCATATTCAAAAAAGGAGCTCTTATCATTTAAGGGTAGTAAGTTGGCTCTTGCACATATTTTTCTTGTATTTCCTGCTCTGCTGCTAGTGCTCCACATGAAAGCTAGATCAGCCCTCATTTTCCGAAATATTTGAGGCTGCTTATGATTTGTAAAAGACATAAAATCAAAAACAAGACCAGCCTGCTTAAACAACCATGGCATCAAACTTCGAACCAGAAGTTCTCAACCAGATCAAAGATCTTCAAACTTATATAAGATCAACTTTAAGTTCTTAAAACCTTAGAAGTCCATCCCTGAATGAAAGTAGGTTCTCAATACTTGAATCACATGTTTTGGATTCTAAAACTGCACTTGTGCATTACTACAATATGTTATTTGAAATTTTACAACTGCATAGCTCACTATGTACCTTCTTCAAAATCTAAATATGCAAATGTTTTGTGCTTTATTGTTTACCTTTTCTTACTGATTCATTTCATTCCTTCCTCACAAATACTCTCATGTTATATTTTCTTCATAAAGAATAATCCTCAAAATTTATTTTCGAAGTAAATGTAATATCTATTCTTCTTTGGGTTTTATAAGAGCTAGATAGTAAAACAATAGGTGGCTGCATTAGAATGCCGTATGCACAAGCTCTTATGATGGTTGTAAAATTGAAAATAGCTATATTCTGGAATTGCTCTACCAGAATGAAAATCACCAAGTCTTAAGATGAAGCTACACTTGCACGTGGTCAGATACATTGTAAAAGAAAAAGCACAAAGACTAGCTATCACATATTCAATTACTAAAAGAAGGAAAAAAAAAAAAAAAACAATATTCATTTTACAGTCTTATGACCTGGAAAAAAAAATTATGACAGATTATGGTTAAAAGCAAACACAATTATGCATCTTGCTTCCAAACTATGGTAAAAGATCAGACCTGAAGAACAGCAAAGCACAGATCTTCCAGTTCAGCTTTCAATGCCCACAAGCCCAATCTGGAGGCAAGTGAACACCAAACCACTAGGGTCTCCTTTGCAACAGCCTGAGCTTTTAGCAATGGCAAAGCATAACTGTGAAAATATCAACATCTAAAGCATTACCCATCTGCACGTAATACGAACCTAAATTTCCAATGTGAAAAAAGAATAAAAGGATAAATTGCTACAAAGTCATTAATTTCCCCCTCTTTGTCCAACTAAAGTAACCAACAAAACAACGCTAACAAATAAAAATAAAAGAGACACAGCATAATCCAGAAATTAATTATTCCACATTAAGGAATTAATAAACATGAAATGCAAAGGAATTGACCATTCTTAGTAGAAAAGACTATAAAATATCTGAAGTTCAGAATTAATACATGGTTCTCATGTTGTGAAGACGATCAGCAAGCTTGATAAGCACCACGCGTGGATCATCAACCATGCCCAGGAGCATAACTCGTACATTGTTTGCCTGATATATGAATAAAGTAATAATGAGAAATAGAATAAGGAAGCAGCTAAATAATGGTGTCCTTATGATCATCTCCAAGACTATTCATGGTATGGATTCTGGATAATTATTATTCAATCTAGAAAATAAGTTACATACCTCCTCATGCCCAAGGGTTCCCTGGCTCATATTTACCCTGCGGTGTCTCCGTAAGAGCTGTAAAACATTAAACATAGTAGCCCACATTATAAAATGAACACAGAAGTAAGCAGGGAAAAGTTAAATATAGTAGCCATAATATAACAAAACTATAAATTGTCCTAAGATGTTTGTATTACCTGATTTATATAACTTAACCTGGAAACCCCAGCTACCAACTTAACCACATCATGCCCAAACTGTTCTTCTACACTATGCAAACTTTCACATGTATCATCAATCACATCATGAAGAATTCCAGCCACAACTGTTTCAATAGCCTGCAATAAACTTAAAATTGGTGAAATTAAAGGAAAATATTTTTTTTCTTTTTTGGAACATGTATGTACGAATGCAAACTGAAATTTTGTTCCAACTTCACGCAGAAGAAGAAAATAAATTGTATCAACTGGTCAGTCACCTCAAAATAAGGACCCACTCAAAGTATGAACTGCAAAATTACAAGGGCTCCGTATTGGAACTCATAAGCAATAATGACGACAGTTTCTAGTTATTCACAATATCCTTTCGCCTTCTATAGCCTAGTATTGCTAAGTGTACAGAGGGACTATCCATGCAACTGAACCATAACTTCTGAAAGAGGACAGTAGTCAACAGATGAATTGAGCCAGAATTTCTGAAAAATGCTGGAAGGCGAGAGATTAACACTAGAAGCAATAAAAAGAATAGACGGGATTACTTTTTTGCCACTCGAAGGAACCAACATGGCCAAGATTCTCCCCGTTTGGATACAATGCGTTAAGTAAGGGTCTCCAGTTTTGCGTTGTTGGCCGTAGTGAGCCTTTTTAGCAAATGCGATAGCCTTTTGCACCTGCCTTCACAGATGAGAGAATAGAATTGTTTCAGAGGCATCGATCAAACACTTTTATACTCTGCACAAGCTATAGCCACCAAAAGCAGGTGATAATAAATTAAGAATGGCATATATACCTCCGGCTCACCAAATATGGAATATCCAGTTACATCTACTCCCTCTACTACAAGAGAACCTGCAGCATTTAAGGTCAAACATATTTATTACTATAATAATCAAGAACAGAAAAAACGTTTCTTTCTTCCTAATTTTCTTCGCCTCCGCTTTGCTAGCACGTTTGGATCAAGCTGTTGCTAGAATAAGAACAACAAAAACGTTTCGTTCTTCGCCTTGGCTCTACTAGCTTTGGCAATTCGCATTCTCACAGACCAAAAAACACTCGAACAAAATGGAATTTGAATGTATGATGATTTATCTAATCTATTATACTCAGACGCGATTCGTGAAAGACTCAGAAATTCGAAGAAAACGAAGAAGCAGACAGCACAAACGCAGCGAGAGAGGAGAGGCATAAGAAAGGAGACCTGGTTGCTCGTCCAGTTTGGGCCACAAGAAATCGACCTTAGTTGAGAGACAAGCCCCGGAGGCAATGGCGAAGGCAGTAACGGCGACTTGAGTGATGGTGGAGCTGACGGCGCCGTGGAGGGTGGTGGAACCGGAGGCGGCTGCGGCGGCGATGACGTTGGGGGAGGTGAAGACGGAGCTGAGGGAGGAGGAGACGGAGAATTTCGGAGCCATCTGGTCGAGAATGCATCGGAATTTGGGAGAGCAGTTTCGGAGATGATGGCGGTGGAATTTGTGAGCCAACATTGAGTATTCGGAGCTTGTTTGGCATGAGAGCATGTTTTCTCTCTCTTTTGCTCCCTGGAATCTTTTGGTGGTTATTTGAGGCAGTTATATTCAATTTTTTAATTAAAAGTAGAAAAAGAAATTTCCGAGTAATGTACGATTTGTTATGAATGAGAGTGAGACGGAAAGCTGGAATATATGTGGTCAGAGGAATTGAGAAGAAAAAAATAAAAAATAAAAATAGGAAGAGGGGATGGATAAAACTAACTGTTCCTGCTCTCGTTGAGAGTCGAACTCAAGACCTCCCGCTTACTAAACGGGTGCTCTAACCAACTGAGCTACGAGAGCTTGCAAACTTCAATGTTATCTAATGATATATCAAACTAAAAACTCAATGGGATTTTTAATTAGAAGACTTCGAAAAATCGAGTTGTAAAGGCCAATATGCTAGGCGAATAATTCCTTTTTAAAGACCTCAATGTAAGAGTTGCGAAAGGTCATGTCTCTTTTTTAACTCCCAAATCTTACCTATCGATTCATTAGAACACTCGATTGAAACTTCAAAAAAATCAAAATAACGACTATATGCCAAAATAATCTCTTGCCAATATCATTCAAACTATGTTCTCTTTTGTTCTTTGCTCCTGTCCATAAATTCATGACCTCGTGTACAAATAAGCAAGAACAATTTCCACACCAATCTATGACTTTTTCTCAAATGTATTTGCTGAAGAAAAAGTACATCTTGTTTCTTTAGCATGTCTATAAGAGAGAGAGAGAGAGAGCATATGAATAATCTTTGGTAGTGTAGTGTAAGAATATATGCAAAGGGTGTGCTGCGAAAGATCCAAAGCATACATATTTCCAGCGTGCTATCTATATATTCATTAATGGCACAACCTGCTTATCTTCAATATACATGGGAGGAAGAAGTTACAATTTTTGAGTGCCAAGTATAGCCAGGGGTAAGCACCTACTAAACTTCATTAGCTTTTAAGACAAATCCAAGGGGAAAAAAAAAAAAACTGATCATAGTATAGGGCTTTAAATGTGCAAAACGCCAATTCCGCAGCTCTACAAGCCCTATGGTCCGAGTCCCAGACAAACCTGCACAGCAGAATACAAACAGAAGTAAATGATGGTTCGCCATTTTCTGGAGGTGAACAGGAAGGTGGAGATGGGTAGGTAATTTAACCTGGTAGTTAGAAGGAGGAGGTGCCCCCTGAGGAGTATCCAGCAGCTTTCATTTCTTTAAGCGTTCCAGCTAACCAATCCAAGCCCTCATACAGGCCATCTCCCCGAAGTGCACAAGTCCCTTGTATGTGCCATTTTCTGTTCTTCAGATCAAAGAGGCCCAGCCCTTCACATACTTCCATTGGTGTCATTGCTCCTTTCTGGATTCGAGAAAGAGAAACAAATAAATTTCATAGCTAAAATTACCAGTGCCTAAAGAATAACCAACTTTTAGTGATTGAGGTGAATATTCAAATATGCAATGGCAAGCTACCAGAAAACTAGAAAAAGAAAAACACACTTACACACAACTATGAAAATCCTTTCGCAGGTGAAGCCTGCAAACTATTGGACTACGACAACACTTTACTGTTTAACTCCCATCCCTTCTACCTTTAAAAGTTGTACACATTTCACATCTACGTAACACGCATCCCACTTACCAATAGAAGGAAATTACATACATGTCAAAGATAAAATGTTTGTAGTGAAAATATTAAACCAAAGGACTTTATTGGTACCTGACAGATCTAATTTTGTCAAAAACTAATTATGCTACACACATGGAGATATAGTTGCAGTTGCCTTCTGTTCTATAACACTTTTAATAGTTGATTAATTATCTAACATAAACTACTTTTAGATTTTCGAACATCCCAGATGAACCCACTAGTCATAGCCGCTTAATTCATTTAAAACTGCTTTCTTTTATGAAGCAATGTAAATAATAATTCCAGATGGTTTATAACCATGTACCCTCAACTGCAGTTTCACATGCTTCATCGAATTACAAATCCAATGATTATGTACGATGGTTGGCCTTCTAGCCCAAAATAAAGGCTTGCTATTGAACTTCAACTTACACCAAAGCAATTCACCATCTAGTTTCAATAAACTTGTAATGCCAAAAGATCTGAGTTATATCACTTGGGAATGGGATATAATCATATATATTATTATACTATTATTATATTAGAAATGTTTCAAGCATTCCTTCTGACTATGAAAACGTAGTTTGGAGTGCTTAGAAAAACACTTTTGTAGCAAAAACACTTCCTGCAAAAGCATTCCTAAACGGATTCTAAGTATTTTGTGCGTTTGTTTAGTATAGATTGTTTTACTTCTTAATTACTTAAGCTTTTAGCATTGATGTATTTAACTTAACAGAAAACATACAACAAAATACTACAGCAACATACCATGTCCTGTTTATTAGCAAACACCAAGATGACACTGTTGAGCATAAACGGATCACGAATGATAGCCTGAAAGAGAAAGCCAAGTTAAGTGAGAAACACTAAACCACATACTTCAAAATTTAAATTACAATCCTTTCCAAATACACAACCTGAAATTCTGCCTTTGCGTATTTAATTCTCTCTCGGTCCAAGGAATCAACAACATAGATCTGCACAGAAAAGGCAATCAATACAGATATAATTCTGTTGGAAAGTTGAATATTTGGTTGAGTTATTGTTGAGATTCTAGAAGATTTCCTAGCTATATTTACTATAAATATAATAGTCAACTCTTATAATTTAGGAAATATTAATTTAGGAAAGATTAGAGAGGAGTTATTTCATTCCTAATTTTATGCTATGTATACTCTATAAGTAGGAAACTTGTAAATGCTATTGAATATATGAACTGTGAATCATACTAGACTGATTCATCTACCCATCTTTGTGTTTGTTCATGGTATCAGAGCAGGAATTTATTTTCTAACTCTATTCTGACAAAAAAAAATCTTGGGACTTATTCCACGATTTACATCTCTACTGAAAAAATACCTAGCCTCTTTTCACCATGTCTGACATATCATCTGAACCTACTACTGTTACTACTTCAAAAAACACTGAAACACAGCTTTCCCATACCGATTCTCATTTTGTCCATATTACGAACATCCGCCTCACATCTGCCTCAATGGAGACAACTTTCTTCGTTGGTCTCAATCTGTTCGAATGTACATTCGAGGAAAAGGAAAGTTCAGATATCTGACTGGAGAAAAGAAGGCACCTTCAAAGGAGGATCCAATGTATGTTCTTTGGGATGCAAAGAATTCCATGGTCATGATCTGGCTTGTGAATGCTATGGATGAAGACATCAGCACCAACTATATGTGTTATTCGACTGCGAAGGAACTCTGGGACAACATTAATCAGATGTACTCTGATCTTGGTAATCAAATTCAGATTTATGAATCGCAACTGCAGCTTGGTGAGATAACACAGGGAGGAGACAACGTCACCAAGTATTTCAACCAGTTGAAAAAGTTATGGCAGGATCTAGATATGTATAATGATTATGAATAGAAGTCATCTGATGACTGTAATCACAATAAGAAAACGATAGAGAGCAATCGAATTTTCAAATTCCTTGTCGGTCTAAATATTGAATTTGATGAGGTTAAAGGAAGAATAATTTGCCAAAAACCACTTCCTCAAATTGGAGAGGTGTTTTCTGAAGTTGAGAGGGAAGAGAGCCGCAGGAGTGTAATGCTTGGAAAAAAAGGAACCGGAGGAACAGTGGAGAACTCAGCATTAGTAACTTATGATGCTAATGCAAGTCGTTTTGTTACCAACCAGCGCCGACAAACTGAGAAACCTCGAGTATGGTGTGACTATTGCAACAAACCTCGCCATACTCGAGAAACTTGCTGGAAAATCCATGGAAAACCTATAGATTGGAAAAGTAGCAAACCTGGTCACAAAACCAGCCACATGTTCCCTTCTGCTAATGAGGCTAAGACAAATCCCTTTAGTAAAGAGCATATGGATCATATTCTAAAAATGCTAAAGTCTAATCCGTCATCTAATATCCCTAGTGGTTCTCTTGCTCAAACAGGTAGCTTTCCTAGTGCTTTTCCTAGTTTAACCTCTGCACCATTGATTATTGATTCAGGTGCATCAGATCATATGACCAGTCTTTCTCATTTATTTAAATATTATTCACCTTGTTCTGGTAATCAAAAAGTTAGAATTGCAGATGGCAGATTCTCACCAATTGCAGGAAAAGGTTTAATTCAAATATCCGAAAAAATAATTTTAAAATATGTTCTTCATGTCCCTAACCTTGCCTACAATCTTTTGTCTGTGAGTAAAATATCCAAAGATTCTAATTGTTGTGTCATGTTCTTTGATTCTCATTGTGAATTTCAGGACCAGAACTCGAGGATGAAGATTGGCAATGCTAAGATGGTAGATGGTCTTTACTATTTTGATGACAACTCCTTCAGCAATAAACAAGCTCAAGGCTTTAGTGGTAGTATTAGTTCAAGCTCAATCATTATCCCCAAGAGATGGTGTCTCCAATATTCTAGGTAATCCTTCAATTTTAGTTCCTCCTATTCTTGAAACTCCTAATGCTGAGTTATCAAACATTGATGTCCCTATAGCACTTAGGAAAGGAGTCTGAACTTGTACCAAGCACCCTATTGCTAATTATATGTCATATCATAGACTTTCTGATAAACATAATGCATTTACTTCTAAAATTTCTCAAGTGTTTGTTCCAAGAACTATTCAGGAAGCTCTAGATCATTCAGATTGGAAGTTAGCAGTTTTAGAAGAAATGAATGCTTTAAAAATGAATGATATTTGGGAGGTGGTTGATCTACCTAGAGATAAGAAGACTGTTGGTTGCAAATGAGTGTTTACAATTAAATGCAGAGCTGATGGAAGTATAGAAAGGTACAAAGCAAGACTCGTGGCAAAAGGGTTTACACAAACCTTTGGAATTGACTACCAAGAGACTTTTGCTCCGGTAGCCAATATGAACTCAATCCGTGTTTTACTCTCCTTAGCTGCATACTTAAACTGGCCCTTACACCAGTTGGATGTAAGAAATGCATTCTTGAATGGAGATTTGGAGGAGGAGGTGTTTATGGATTTACCACCTGGATTTGAAGGAAAACATGGTAAAAACAAAGTATGTAGATTGAGGAAATCATTGTATGGCCTCAAACAATCTCCTAGAGCCTGGTTTGAACGTTTTGGAAAAGCTGTGAGAAGTACTGGTTATTGTCAAAGCCAAGTTGA
The DNA here is from genome assembly GCA_003254975.1 of Ochetophila trinervis. Lineage (NCBI taxonomy): Eukaryota > Viridiplantae > Streptophyta > Magnoliopsida > Rosales > Rhamnaceae > Ochetophila > Ochetophila trinervis. The sequence goes on from QANX01001328.1 coordinate 101,374, forward strand.
TCATACCATGTTTTATAAACACTCGAACGAAGGGAAAACTGCTATTTTGATTGTGTACGTTGACGATATAATTTTGATAGGGGATGACAATATAGAACTTGAGAGACTAAAGAAAGTACTTGCTAATAATTTTGTAATCAAGGACTTAGGCACTCTAAAGTATTTCCTTGGAATGGAAATTGCTAGATCTAAGAAAGGTATTTTTGTCTCTCAACAAAAATATGTTCTTAACCTACTTGGTGAAACAGGGTTGCTTGGATGTAATGTGGTTGAGACACCTATTGAACCTAATTTGAAGCTACAACCTACCAAACCTAAACAAGTGATGAATAGGGACCAGTTTCAGAGACTTGTTGGAAAACTGATTTATTTGTCACATACACGTCCTGATATAGCTTTTGCCGTTAGTATGGTAAGTCAATTCATGCACTCACCAGGACCAGAGCACTTTGATGTTGCCAATAGAATTTTGAGATACTTGAAAGGAAGTCCATGAAAAGGTCCATTGTTTGAGAACCATGGTAATCTACAAGTTGAAGTATACACTGATGCAGATTGGGCTGGGAGTGTAATTGATAGAAGATCAACCTCTGGCTATTGTACTTTTGTTGGAGGTAACTTGGTTACTTAGCGTAGTAAGAAGCAAAATGTAGTGGCAAGAAATAGTGTCGAGGCTGAGTTTAGATCTGTTGCTCATGGAATTTGTGAAGTATTATGGATTAAAAGATTTTTAAAAGATTTGAAGATTTCTAGTCCATTACCTATGAAGTTGTATTGTGACAATAAAGCAGCAATTTCTATTTCTCACAATCCAGTTCTTCATGATAGAACAAAGCACGTTGAAGTTGATAGACATGTTATCAAAGAAAAACTAGATAGTGGACAGATTTGTATGACCTACATTCCTAATACTGAACAAATTGCGGACATACTAACAAAAGGACTACACAAGAAGCAATTTGATTTTTTGATTACCAAGCTGCAATGGAAGATATCTTCAAACCAGCTTGAGGGGGAGTGTTGGAAAGTTGAATATTTGGTTGAGTTATTGTTGAAATTCTAGAAGATTTCCTAGCTGTATTTATTGTAAATATAATAGTCAATTCTTATAATTTAGGAAAGATTAGAGAGGAGTTATTTCATTCCTAATTCAATGCTATGTATAGTCTATAAGTAGGAAACTTGTAAATGCTATTGAATATATGAACTGTGAATCATACTAGACTGATTCCTCTACCCATCTTTGTGTTTGTTCAAATTCCATCATCTTTACACTGAATAAAAAGGTGTTGCCATCAACTGTAGATCAGAGAAGGCAGAAGAAAAGAATACAGAAAGCATAAGCAAGAAACAATCTAGAGAAATGACTGGAATCAATCATAATCTAGCCAACAAGACCACAGAAACTGTTGCTTACCAGTCCATCTGTATTATTAAAGTAATGCCTCCAGAGTGGCCTTAGTTTCTCTTGCCCACCAACATCCCAAACCGTGAATATAACATTTTTATACTGAACTTTTTCCACATTGAAACCTGTAGAAGACATAGAAATCCACTACAACAAAGTTCAGAGAATAACAATTGTGCACATAGCTATGCCTTTTAAAACACCGTAGGAAAAACAAAGCCTAAACATAATGCAAGGGAGTATAATAACAGCACAAGTCACAGAAATACAAACCATGCTAGTATTTCATAAACATCAATTCCTTTTAGAAGCTGGCTAGCTGAATAGTGATCTAAGACAATAGCTAACATATATATGTTAAAGCAGTTGTTGGTATAAGAAATTAAATCAGAATGCAAGTATTAGGGAAGCTTGCATGACCCAAAAAAATCTGTCTAAAGGAGAATTTAGGCCCTAGGGAATCCCAATAATCAAAATACAGACCAAATGTAACCCTTGGAAGACCTGAATATGCTAAATAGTGCAGCTAACAATCGTAGGACAGTCAACCAAACAAAGAAAATTGTAAAACTTTGACCAAATTTCATCAAGTAGCAGTAATTTCCAAAAACTAAAATGACCTACCAATTGTAGGGACAGTTGACAAAACTTCTCCAATGTGAAGCTTGTACAGGATAGTTGTTTTACCAGCTGCATCCAGGCCTAGCATTACAACCTAAACCATCTCCAAAGAAAAAAGTTAAATTAAGAATAGCACAAGCACATTCACAGAAGTAATTACATACGCATGTCTTAAACTGAAGCAAATAATATACAATTCAGAGCATAAGAAATTATTTAAAGCAATTTATTAATTGTTCATAACAACAAAGTAATGGCTACTAAGCATATAAGCGCGTGTTTACTAAGTTCTTAAATAAGGTGGGCGAGCTATGAGGCTGAGATTATTAAGGACGTTCAATGGCAATTGGGCATCTGATTTGATAGATTATGTTTTAATCCAAGAAGGCCCACAGTTCTCTAGCTCATCAATAAATACCCATTTCTATAATATCTCAAAGAACAAGGAAAGTTCAATCTCAACATAATAAAATACTAGACAAGGAACCAGCTAAACTAAAGGAAACAGCTAAAAAAGAAACATAAATAAATATCATAATAATGCAGGAAATACCTAAGAAATATGTTAAAAGTAAAGTAGTACAGATTCATTTGTAAAATAGAAGCCATTTTCTTGTATTATCTTTGCTGTGAAATAAAACATGTTCATGTTGCTTGCGATGATAATCCCCCACATTTATGAAAAAACAGCAGCTAGAAGATAATCATCGCCAATAAATCATTTTATGATTCGTCGAAGACCCCAATTTTAAATTTGAAAACAAAAACATGTATGAAATCGGGGTTTGAAAAGAAAACGAAAGACTATCAAAAAAGATTAACAAAAAAGATAATAAATAGAGAGAAAGAGAGATATACTCGCATCTCACTGTTGCCGAAAAAGGTATCGAAGAGCTTGCGAAAAGCTTGACCCATAATGATTGTATAATGATATTATATAAGCTTCGCTTCGATAAATTCTGCCGCCTTAGAAATTTTTACGAGCTCATCGGCTATACACAGAAATCACCTGAGTTATGGTTGATTTGGCGGATCGGTTCTCAAAGAAAAAAAACAGAAAGTTCTGAGAGAAAAAACACAGAAACAAGGTTGCGTTTTCTCTTTTCTTTGATTTCCAGCCTCTTTCTCGATGGTGGATTCCTGATGCCTGATGGAAGAGAATTTTCTAAGAACCTTTTTTCTTTTCTTTTCTTTTTTGTTTTTTTTTTCTATATTTAAAAAAATAAATAAATAAAACACTCTCCAAATAAAAATAGAATATTCTTCGTTTCTCTTCTTAATATATTAATAAAGCAAATTACGACAGTATATGTTGACCGAAAAAAGTTTGCGTCAATATTGGCTTATTTTACAAGTTCTTTATAAATAAATTCTGAACCATAGAACAGCGAAAACAATATCCAAGTGAAATAGCAGCAAAGTAAACTTTTGGTACTTCTACTCAGTAATTTCAGTGGTAAAAACTAGTTAAATTTTTAAATGTATAAATAAAAAAGTTAAAATTTTAATTTTAATAATTCTATTTAAATTTAAATGTTTGTGTCTGCTGACTCACTCATTAAATAATACTTGAATATATAATCCCAAAAAAAGAAAAAAAATTAGCAGCATATCAATGTTTAGCAAAATGGAAAGTAAAATAGTAGGAAATAATGGGCTGTGGATCCCAAAGACGGAAAGTATTGGGCTACAAAGCCCAAGTGATCAGTTGGATACTAAATCCAAGTTCGCAGCTCTAAATGAGATTCTTTTGTAGGGATGCTTCCTGCTGAGTCAAACTCTTTTATAGCTCAAATTTAAAATTTGTTAGTTACATATTGGTCATCTAACTTTTTACTATCTTCTTTTTTCTTTTTTAATTACCATCATAATGGCAGCTACGAGAAACTTGTCCAATTTTCCTTGTAGTTTCCGCTACCCATTACTCTATCAATCTCAAATGTACATGTTTTATTTGAGAAAAATTTATATGGGATTGTCCCTAAATATGCGACTCACCAATAAAATGCTGCCAGCACATTAAAATACCATTATTTTATTTATTATTTAGACATTATTCTCTCTCTTCTATTCGGACACACTTTTTGGTTTTTTCTCTTCCTTATCTTTTTATTCCTTCTTCTTTATAAAAAATTTTTTTTATCTCCATTTTCTTCATTTGAATTCAGCAATGATTACATATAAGTAAAAGCATAAAAGTATGACTCAACAATGGAGAAAAAAAGAATTAAATAGAACAATAGTTTTAATATATAAGAACTATTTTAAAAAAAATTATAATTAAATGATTATTTTAACTTATTTTTAAAATCTTATACAAATGAAAATTCAAAACTAAACGGTTAAGAGGCATGAAAATTAATTGCATCTTAAAGACACTGGATTCAATAATAGTTTTACAGAAGTCCAATGATGCATAATTAAATTTAATTGGCACGTAGAATGATATTTTTAAGACGGGATTGACAGTTTTTTGTTTAACTCACTCTACAAAATTTCTAATATTTTACAAAGTCTTCAAAACCTATTGTTTTTGGAATTTCCACTATGGAAATTTCCGTGAGAAACAAAATTCTACCACCCTTTGTAGTTTCCCACTTTTAAATTCAGAGACTTTGTGAAAAACTAAAAAAAAATAAAAGCGACTGAATAAAAGAGAGAGAATATAAATCTTTAAACTTTAGAATTTTTTTACCATTGTTGACTCATGTTTTTATTTTCAAGTGAAGAATATGAAGATAAAAAAAATTAAAAAATAAGCATAAATAGAGACGTGCGGCTGAATAGAAGAGACAGAATGATTTCCTATTTTTACTTTTGAATTAAATGAAGAGTGAGGGCCGGTTTTTCAAAAGAAGAAAAGAAAAAAAAAATGAATAAGCTGCAATTTTATGCGTAGGTGGTTTTTTATTCGTGCGTTGCATTTTATTAATGAGTCAGACTGCAACTTAATGTGCTGGCAACAGTTTATTGGTTAGTCGCACCTGCCGGACATTTAGGAATCGTCCCATATAAGTTTTTTTCGTTTTATTTTCGCTTCTTACTCTTCTTCTTCTTCGCATTTTCTCTATCCGTTTTTCCTTTGTCTAAAAAAAGTTAAAGGGAATACAACAGCAAGCCCATAATATTTTCTTCTTCTTTTTCGCATTTTCTCTAATGATAAATATAAAAAAGATAATGCTATTACTTTTTTAAGCTCAAATATTTGAGAGAAATGATAATTCAATTTTGTATAAAAGTCTAAAATTTTAATAGTTATAAGTTCAAACTCAATAAGTTTACTTCAAAAATTAAAAGACACTTAATAACTAAAATGAACTCAAAAGAAATTGAATTTACATATGAAAAAGATTATAAAAAATAAATATAAAAAAATAATCATTTATTTCCTATAAACTTAAACTTCAGTTAAAAAATTCTAAATTTTAAAAGGTATATATGAGACTGTTAAAAATGAGAAATAAAATCTCAATTAGCTAAATTTAAAAGGTATTCAAAAGCTTGGCTACTTCTGCTGCAATCATGTTGGGAAATGATGTACTCAAAGAGTTTTATAGTGTACTCACGAACAAAGATTGCATTACTCGGCTAAGGAACAGTTGCAACATCCCACAAGGATTCCATCACCAAATCAATTTCTACCAGAAAATACATCAATGGCTTAAGTTATATGTTCCCCAATTCAAGAAAAAAATTTTAAAAAATAGCAAGATGCATAGCAGGCAATACAGATGGTGAATCACCAAGACATGAAATTTGAATCCATGGCTTCTGTCTTGCTCAATTGTCAAAAAGTACGTGAGATAGAATTGATTGCAGAACTTAAAGTTCTGCCAATTTACCCAGAAACTATTACTATTCTCAATGGAATAACACATCAGAAAATTAGAATGAACACACAGTAATAGCACCTAAAACAGTTCTTCAGCATTTCCAACTACAGGTACAATCCAGTTTCAGCAATATTTCTTTCTGTATGCCGAAACGTCCATATAATTGAATTCATCAATGGTTTTATTTTTTTAAAACCAATTCAAAATTTTGAATTTTTAAAACCAAAAGAATTTAATTGTTATGAAATAACGGATGTAAACAAATTAAATAAAATTGACAACTGATTTTTTTGCACACCCTTCAAGAGGAAGTACTTTTTCTCTCAATTTGAGCTCAGCAGGGCAACGGGTTATTATCACAGCATGCAGGCATAAAACAAAGCAAATGCAACAAGTGGTTCATAATCGACCACACCACACTTCAACTATTTACCTACCACAGTACCACACTGACATCATTTTTTAATCAGATGTACATTATATAAAAAAAAAATGGAAAATGAGAAAAATAACTACTGATGGGGCAGCACCTGATTGATTGGGGAGATAGACTGAATCATTTAAATCTGGACCATTGAATTTAAACACTAACCTGTAGAGTTGGGATGAATCATGAATGAACGGTGTGTTGGTGCGCAATAATATTGCTTGGCTATTGGTTGGGAACCAAGAAAAGTGAGTGTAGACGAGTAAGATTAGTAGGTGCACCGTGCATTCACACTAACCCCCACGGCACACACTGACAGTCATTCACCGTTACCTAAAATATTTATAGACGTTTCGGTACTATATTGAATGTTTATAGACCAGTATTTCACATGCTATAACATAATAAAATATATATATATAATAGTCCCTCAGGAAATTGAAACAGAAGACGCTAAAGCGAACTTACTTGGCTGGAAAAAAGTCATAAAATTGGATCACAATGGTAAACAACCATGTGGCGGTCCTAGCCTTCCCATTCGGCAACCACGCAGCTCCTCTGCATTCAATTGTGAGTCGCCTAGCAGCCGCAGTGCCTCCCAATACCACAGTTTTCTCGTTCTTCAACACCTGCAACGCCAACGCCTCCATTTTCTCCGCCTCCAAACACTCGGATGCTGCTGACGATGACATAATAAAGCCGTACAGCGTCTCCGATGGAGTGCCGGAGGGGTATCAGTTTCAGGGGAAGCCCCAGGAGCCCATAGAGTTATTCATCAAGGCAGCTCCGCAGAGCTTTCGAGAGGCTTTCGAGGTGGCAGTCAAGGAGACAGGGAAAGAGGTGACGTGTTTGATCACCGACGCTTTTTTTTGGTTTGCGGCTGATATGGCTCAGGATATGGGAGTGCCTTGGCTTCCCTTTTGGACTGCCGGACCAGCCTCCCTCTCTGCTCATCTTTACACTGACCTCATCAGAACCACTCTCGCTCCTCTTGGAGTTGGAGATCACAGTTACGGTAAAAAAAAAAAAAAAAAACAAATCTATTTATGTTTCTTTGAGATACCCTTGAAAAAGAAGTTATTGTTTGCTGTTCTCGACTCTCATTTCTCATAAATATATAAACATGTGCAGCAGAGGAGGAGCACATCGACTTCATCCCTGGTTTTTCCAAAGCTGTGGTTAAAGATTTGCAGGAGGGAGTTGTGTTTGGGAACTTGGATTCCATATTCTCTCGCATGCTTCATCAAATGGGACAGGCTCTGCCTCGAGCAGCCTCTGTTTTCATAAACTCCTTCGAAGAACTAGATCCGACCATAACACAAGATTTGAAGTCCAATAAGCTGAAGAAATTCCTAAGCGTAGGGCCCTCAAACCTAGCAACGCCGCCGCCACCAGCTCCGGACGTCGACGGTTGCATCTCGTGGCTGGAGAAGCAGAAAGGTGGGTCCGTGGCTTACATAAGCTTCGGATCGGTGGCGGTTCCTCCGCCAGAGGAGCTGAATGCGATCGCGGAAGGGTTGGAAAGAAGCGGAGTCCCATTCATATGGGCTCTCAGAGAGACGTCGAGGACGCATTTGCCAAAGGGGTTCGTGGAGGAGAGGACGAAGAAGCTACAGCAGGGAATGGTGGTTTCCTGGGCTCCCCAGAGAGAGATTCTGCGTCATGGGTCGGTAGGAGTTTTCGTAACGCACTGCGGATGGAACTCGGTGTTGGAGAGCATCGAAGGTGGAGTGCCCATGATTTGCAGGCCATTCTTCGGAGACCAAAGGCTCAATGGACGGATGGTGCAGGACGTGTGGGAAATCGGCGTCGGAGTAGACGGTGGAGTGTTCGCGGCAGATGGAGTGTTGAAAAGCTTGGATCTGGTTTTAGTTCAAGAAACAGGGAAAAGGATGAGGGAGAGGGTTCAGGCACTCAACCAACTTGCTAAACAGGCGGTCGGCCCCAAAGGAAGCTCTACGGACAACTTCAAAACATTGTTGGATGAGATAACTAGACCTAAGCAAACACAAATGGATTGACAAGACGAAAACATTTCCGCTTCTTTCTACGGTCTTTAGACTTCTGGAAATTTTTGTAGGAAACTTTTTGTTGATAAGTTTTATTTAAACTTTTCAAAAATATTATATAATATTATATATTATGGGTTGAATATTATTTATCAGAATCCACTCTAATTTGATAAATTTACACATGTGTTACTATAAATATTTAATTTATATTTTATGCTACATTACATTTTCAAATGTATCATATTTAGCCTTCAATTTATATTCTGTCATATTAAGCTTTTAAATTTCAAGTATACTATATTAATCTTTCAATATCTATTTTATATCACAATAAGCGATATAAAATGATATTTTAATGTAGCCTAATTTATTTTGTAATAAAATATAAATTAAAATATTAATACGGTACACTTAAAATTAGAGGGGCTAATATAACATAAAATGTAAATTGAAAATTTAATTCGATACATTTGAAACTTAAAAATCTAATATAACATAAATGTAAATTTAAAATTTAATGTAATACATTTAAAATTTAATGTACAATTTTATCAAACTACAGAGTACTAAAATACATTTATCTATATTTATTATGAAAAAAATTATTTATGATAATTAAAATATTATAGTCAATATTATTCATTATACATAAATATTAATTAATATAGAAAAATATTACTTGCAATGAACTCAATATAATCTACTTCTTAAACATTTTTCATTTTCTTTCTTGGCGTGTTCCTTTCTCTCTTCACGACTCTGGCTGCAAGAGAATAAAAGCATTCTGCTAAACGAAACAAACAGCCCCAGAAGAGCCAATTTTTGCAGCTTAAGAACATAATTCAAACCAAACAGCAACCGGTCTTCACCCATTAATGGAAAATTGAGTATTTCGTTACCAATTTGTTTGCCTCGACGTTTTGTACATAAACTATCATGCCATGTGTGCCCCTGTATAATAGTGCAGCACACACCTGAAGCATCAGCAACATTCTTGTACTCGCAAGGGAATCTCATTTTCAGTGGTCAAACTTGCAATCTATGATAATTAAATCATCGACGATCCAACTCCAACTATAATTCAAAACATAATTAAAAACGGGGCAACATAAATCAATTGAAACCCATATATTAAACACAATAACAGTACATCAATCTTACTTGATCGTTGATGCAATAACACGAAAAAAAAAAAAAAAAACGCTCTACACCATAACATCATAAAACGCAACCCATTCTATGAATAATAAACCAAAAATAAAATAATAAAAAAAGTAACTTTGCACAGCCCAGCAAGGTTAGTATACATTGCACCTAAAGATGAATCATCAATACTCCAAAATGCGTCATTTAAACAGTCTCTGAATCCAATCCATCGAGCACAAATATCAACTGGATCCGGAAAAAAAACCCGTACTAAATGACTTTATATGTTTCCTAAATCAGCACTAAATACTCTACACCCGTCCAATAGACATATGCGGCACCCGCAAAGCAGATAAACCATTGTGCCATGGACGCCTTTGTGATTGATTAACTAGTTTCAGCTATAGAAAATTCTGGGAAAAGAACAGAAACTAATTAGGGTGAAAAAAATGTTGCATCCGCTCACATCCATCCATATAATGGAGAACGAATCAAGGGCACCCATTGCAGCTCCTCTGTATCCATTGAAATTAGCTTCCACATTTAAATTAGCAACCTATGAGTCCATTTCATCTTGCATCTCATTCGGAGCAATAAGCCCTGGAATAGAGAGCATTCTTTGCCGCTCTCTTTCCCTCTGAACCGCAGCCTCCTCAGCATAAAGATCCTTGTTGTCCTGCAAAAAGTTTTGTGCAATTATATACCCATCAAAGAGAGCGATATGATAGCTGTTTCTTTCATGCACACTGACATGCAAAAGTTATATTTACTGACTGCTTTCAAAGCTGGCCAACAACACACCAAGACAGAAACACAACATGGCATTGTGTTCCATTAACAAAACAGTTGTACACTACCAAGATACAAAGCTAGACATTGCACCACAAACAATAGAAGGAGAGAATGATCAACTTCAGAGAAATTGGATACTAAGCCACTTTACCTGTGCTGAAAATTCTTTAGATTGCACGAGAAAATCCCTAATATGATTTTTAAATGTGGAGAGGTCATTTCTCGACTCAAATAGTCCATTCACAAATTGAGTGACCTGAAAAAACATTTGTAGTCATATTTGTGGCATGCGGTGGATTGAAGAATGAAAGAGAGAGGAAGCACAAAATTATTACAAAGATACCTCCGCTGCAGTCATGTTGGGAAATGATGTACTCAATAGTTTAATAGTGTACTCTCGAACAAAGATTGCATTACTCGGATAAGGATAAGGAACAGTTGCAACATCCCATAATGGCTCCGTTAACAAACCAGTTTCTACCTGAAAACAAATCAATGGCTTAAGTTATATGTTCCCCAGCTCAAGGGATAAAAAGGAAATAGCAGATGCATACCAGGCAAAACAAATGCTGAAGCACCAGGACATGCAACTTGAATCCAGGTTTATGAAATGTGTCCGTCAAGACAGCAAATATTTCTTGCTCAATTGTCAAAAAGTACGTACGAAAGAACTGATTACAGAACTCAGAATTCTGCCAATTCACCCAGAAAACTATTAGTATTCTAAATGTAATAATATATCATATGATAAGAAGGAAAACACCAGTAATAGCACCTGAAAGTTCTTCAGCATTTCCAACAATAGGTTTAATCCAGTTTCAGCAATATTTCTTTCAGTGTGCCGAAACGCCCATATAATTGAATCCATCACAAGCTTTAGTTGCTGAAAGTAAAATTAAAAAGGTATCAAAGAATATGCAGAAGACATTAAAAAGCATCAATCATTGAAGAAATCAAAATAACTACTCCAGAAACAGATAGTATAGGCAACTTGTCAAGCCACCAATTCAAGTACTAAATTTATATGAAGACAAAAATGACAGAATATAGACAGACCTGACTTGATAAAAGAATCAGTGCAGGAAAACAATGTGTGGCAATGGCACGAAGTAACGAAAAGAACTTTAGACGATGCTCAGGATAGTCTTCAAAATTTTTGGTAATCATCTGCAGGGTGAACAATTTAAACAAGTTAGCAAGCCCCTAATTAATCTTGGTTTACAATCATTCTACTAAGATATTATTTTCGAAGAATGCACTTTCAAATACAAATCAACAGACATCAACATATCGCATAGCCCCACACACCCTATTTTAAACACGTCAGCATGGAAAAGATCAGCAGATAGAAACAAGCTAAAATGTACAGTGATGGACCAACTCTGTGACTACACAATACAAAGTGGCACCAAAATAATTGGTTTGTGACTTCATATAATGGTAAAATGATAATACCAAAAAACAAAAACAAAAACAAACAAACAAAACAAAACTTATTATAAGGACTGATGCTGCGGACTAAAACCCACAGGCCTTAATTTGTAAATGAGGCTTTAGTCACATTTCCACCACAATTCATTTCCAACATATTTACCAAGATCCTTAAATTAAAAGATGGTGCTTCTAACCACAGAGTAGCACAAGTATTCTCCAGATATCAATATAAAAATGTAACAGACAGTTCCATATGAAACAGCCAGCATGCTCACCTCCAATGTGCACTGGAAAACAGCTTCAAATATGCGAGGCACATCATCTATCATTGCACTCTTGTACCTAAAACAAACCGGGGAGTAAATATAGTTTAAACTGAAAAGGCATTAACATGGAAAAATATATTTTTTACATAAAGATAAAGAACTGAAGGAGGCCCTTCATGGTTACTAAGAAAGAAAAGAACTAAACAAGGGAGCTCCTATGAACTAGAGACCAGATTCAGTGAAGACAAAATTCAGCTCCCTGCAGAGAAACATAATGTAAATACAGCATACTTATTTATTATTGTGGCAAACAAGGACAAAACTTCAGATTCTCTAGCATCAGGCAGATTCCTAGCATAGTCTCCAAGAACAGGATCCATCATTGGAGGCACAAACTGTTTGCCTATTTGGGGTTGATCTTCTGCTTTGTCCAGAAAAGTCTCAATCAGCTTCAAAGTCTCCCTCTTAACTGACCTGTTTCAAGAGCAAAGTTAGGATGTTTCACATAACTAGTTTTGCATTGGATTATGGCTAAACTTGAAGGGAACTTCATAATCGATCTAACCGTAAAAGTTTAACAACAGATGTTTTAGAAGCATAGGGACCCCCTTCTGCAATGCTGCTGGAAATAAGTTCACTGTACATTCTGTTCAAAAGTAAAAAAAGCTATATTACGTTCAAAATCTTTTTTTTACTTTAAAAAAAGAAAAGAAAAGAAATCCAATGATATAATTTAACATACGATTTTAATCTCATGACTTAGAGTAGCATACCTGTACACATTAAGCATGTCCAGAAAGATCAACGAGATTTGGGGTAAGAAATATGTTCCAAGAGAACTGGCAACACTTGTATTTGTCTGCAAATTAAAAAATACTTGCTTTATTGCAACTAGCCTATGAACCAGTAAAAATCAACAAAAATGCCAAACATACAATGTGCAAGCTAAAATAATTTAGTAGCATATTCCTTACTAATGTAAAGGAACAATCATTTTAATATGAAACTAAAAGGAGAATTTGTGTCCATTTTTATAATTCTTAACAAGTCGTCATAAAGTTTCCACAAAACTCATTAAAATTTTGGAAAACTCATATAGCAGGTAAAATTTTGGAAGATTTCACAAGTAGTCCTGATAAGAAAACCAAACCTGCAATATGTTCAGCACTGTCCGTTGCACCTCTTGATCCTTCAAGAAATCAACACTTAAACGTGCCTGCCCTATAATTTCAGCCCATTTCTGAATAACAAAAATAACATATGCAAGTTACAATCATCACTCCCCTCGTGTGCGTGCCTCATGTGTGCAAGTGGGCAAATGCACTAGAAGACAGAGACGTTGCACTAACCCACTTATCCGAGAACAAGCAATCCAAGTGTTTTAACAAAATAAAGAAAGAAGTAACACCTGATTAGGGAGCTCCATTAACCTCTGTAGATACTCATCCCTCTTCTGAGGATCAGATTCTGCTTGAATCATATGACCAACCTAGAAAAACAAACCACAAATATTATACAGAAGTTTGTGTTTAATTGGTAATAGCTGTAATTGTACTAGTTACAGTATTCTCATCCAACAACACAGAGACATTAAAGACGTACCGATTCATAAAATGTATGAATCTGGTGAGGCTCCAGGTCTGCAACAGTTGTTGGAAGGCCTGATAGAAGTTCAGACACAAATGGTTCACTTTCTCCAACCTGAAATTAACAGAAACCAAATGTGAATATAAAAATAAAATAAAAATGCCAAAAGCCTAACCAGCCCTTTTGTCCATACATAATATATTAGCTAAAGTTCCCTGCATTTTTTTATGTTATCAACTATATACTTTGTTGTTTTGCTAACCATCTATGCAATTCGTTTGCCAAGAAAAAGAAGATAGGAACCAATCTAAAGAGTAGAATTCATAAAGCAAATCTTACCTGTACAATAACAAATTTACGCTTGCACTTCTGAACAATTTTCAGGAATGTGTCACATGCCATATCCTGAAAGATTATAATAAACTTTGAATAAATGAAATATAAAATATAAGAAAACCTGTACATGATCAGCCTTCTCATTAGGACCAATAGCATAATAGTTGTGTTAATAAATTAAATAACAAATATTACCTGAACTCCAGGATGTGTTTCATGCATGAACTCAAACAATTTATTCACAACAGTTTTCAGGAACTTCCAATGAGCTCTTAAAAACCTTGGGTACTGTCCAACAACATACCTAAGGGGGAAAAAATTGATCAGAAACATATACTAATATTGAAAGAAAGAAAAGGAATTCAAACTATTGAAAGATCAGACCATGCATCAAAAACTTGCAGGGCACATCCCTAACAACCAGGCAGCTAAAGGTCCCCTAAATCCAATTACAACACAGCAAAACAGTGCAAACTAAACACATTCCTGCAAGCTTGGACACATTGACACTGACCAATTGATATGTGGACAGTTGATTGGTAAATATTTGGACAAGCAGAACCCAGTTGCAGGGTGAACAATCAAACTTTTAGTTAAAGAATCCTTACATAATGTTACTTGCAATTACAGCTTTGTTATCCTTTCCCTTCGTGATCTCACATAGATTTAGTAAATCACGAATTACCATCACCAAAAATCTGTTTTCCTGCCAACAAATCCAAGAAAAGAAACAGCAAGATTAGTTCCATACAAGAACCAAAACAGCTGCTATGCAGCAAAAAACCATCATTTTTGGAAAAGTATTGTTAAAGAGCTATAAATCACATTATTACAAATTAGAAGAAAAACATATTATTTTAAAGCAAATTTTCCATGCCACCACCATGCTTGCCAAATGAGGGTGCCATTCATGTGCATGATGGAAAAAAACAATATGACGCATGCCCAAGAAAGAAAGCTTCCTGGGGCAGTTGAGCCTGTGTTTCCATATATAAAGAACAAACATCTCTGTTATCATCTTTCCTCCCATAACATTAAGCACAACAAACCTGTTCTTCCATCATGGAACCAGATATGGACCCAATTGCCCAACATAATGTGTTTAAGTTGTTCCATGTCCAATCCTCACCACTCAGTTGTTTGCTTAATTTCTTCAGCATCTGCAAAGAATAAAAACTATCAACAATTTACCCATGAAAGTCATTGAAAAATAAGGATTCAAGATTCACCAGGCATGTAAAGCATCTATAAATAAATTTATTAAGGTTTTTGAAGGAAAAGAAAATAGGAAGAAAAAGAAAAAAAACTGACACAATGAACTTTTACCTGCTTCTCAGTGTCCTCATGATCGAGATGTGACAAGTATATTAGTGTCTCCCTCATGATCTGCAACAACGAAAATCGAAAACATAAATGCCACAATGATTCAAAAGCATAGGCTATTAAAATATTAACTACTATAAAAAAATTAACTATATGAACTTTGTAACAAGGAAAACAGAAGATCCAACAATCAAACTATTGTTAAAGTCATCAATCAGAAATAACAATAAGAGAAATGCACGTGAACCATTTATGATTTTGAAATAACATCTTAAAAAGAAAACTTCCTTTTCATTAGTATGCAAATGATGTTTGCACTCCTTAAGAACATGTGTGACACGCTTCTTTTCCTCAAAATATGGAACCATAATTGAAACACAGAAAAATACACCTAATGGTGACTCACATTCCTCGCCATGCAAGCAATAAAGCCAAATAGAGATTCAAACCTTATATTGGACAAGAACGTCATTGTCCTTCATGGTTTCACGAACAATATTCCCATTTTCATCTTCAACTATCAGAACCTCCTCCGGTTTCGCCATACGAGAGATCATAAGCATTCTCAACTTTGACATCGAACCAGCATATAGCTGCCGCCTCTGCATCAGTTGAGAACCAAGGCCATCTACCATGGAAGGAAGTAAAGGCATCTGCTTATTCAATAAAAAATTAGAAGCTAAAATAAGTAACCCTTACAAACACACCCTTCAAGAAAAAGAAGTAAAATGAGAAATTGTGAAAACGATGGAGAAGAGATTCAATTGAACCCTATATTTCATTACAGGTTTAGGTCCGACAAGATTAACTAAACTCAGTTGGAAACGCCCATGACAATTAAAGTTGAGATAGTTTCTTCAAATTATGCATAAATCTTATTTTATCCAAGTCTAAATATCTGAAAATGTACAAGTTCAGAAACATTTTCCTCAATGCCAAATATGAGTTAAGTGGACCTTTTTTTACCTATTAAGAACTTTAACAGATTATTTCCCACATAAAACATAATGGTTGCAATCATCATTGTTGCAGTCCTAGCACTAAGAGATTGGTAATCCAATTATCTTTAGATTGAGATAAAAATGTCACAATAGAATTATTAAGTTTGAAAAAAAAAGCCACAAAACAACTAATCACTTGCAACACTTCCTTAATAAAACAACCACCCTCTAAAACGATATATGGCACAACAAACTTAGATGCAAAAAAGAGTGAACATAAATGAATATATTGATATCTCATACCTGCAATCCCATCATACTTGCAGCTGTAGCAGGATTATCCAGATTATGGTGTGCCTCAAATAGCTCCAGCACAAAGGAATTCCAATAGTCTAAGCAAACCTGTTTTCCATCATTAGTTAATCACAGGTCATCTCATAAGCATGTGTAAGATAGACAAGAATAAAGATAATTTTATACCTTAAAAACTTCAGTATCATCGACATATGAAATGTTAATCAGATATTCAAGTCCCAAGAGCAATGCTGTTGTATTCTCCTGAGTGGTCTCCAATACACGGATGTGAGACTGCATAGAAATCAAAGTTACATACTTTATCAAAGCCTTGAAGTGCATTTAACATACTTTTTTCTGACTTGCTTGTGCCAAACATTTAAACATCTAGGATAAATAGAAACTTGCCTTAAAAAATGAAGTGAAAAACAGAGCCAAGTTCTGAATAAAAGCCTGAAGTAACAACAATAATATGTAAGTTACAAACACACATACACAAACAAAGTATCACTTCAAATTCTAAATATCTCACCTGCTCCTCACCAGACCCAGGAGCATAAGCCTCAGGTATATTAGTTGTAGGCGGGAGAATGGTCTAAATTAGCCGAAGACATAAATTGCACCAGAATTTGACCAAAAAAAGAAATATATTAGCAAATTGAAGAAACTGCTCAAACAACTGAAAATATGTTCATGCATACACATCTTTATGGGGCATCAAAAAGCATAAATTAGATCCAATTCCTGACACACCTGTAACTGCACCATAAATATAGTATACATCTTAACATACTGCACATTGTAGAACTCCCCAAAACTAAGTGCTGCAACCTGAATGCCAAAATAGTCAACAATGAAACCTAAACACATTTAAAGAGAATCTCTTTACCAAATTTAAATAACATTTACCTCTGTCAAACACTGAAGAGTCAGGTTTCGATACGATGGCACAGGAAAGAATTTTAGAAGCGTTTCGAGCTGTAAAGCACACAGAAAGCAAAATTAAAATATTTTCTTCACAAGGGTAATCACTATAACTTATGCAAGTTGAAGTTACAAACCAATGGGGATTCAAAAATATAACCCAAGGGAATCCATGAAAGGAAAGCATGCAATGTGGACAGTGTTGCACGTATAAGCTCAGTTCTTTGAGATGCTGATAGAACGTATAAGCATAACTCATGAATGAGTTGAAACTCACTGCAAAATACCAATCACATTCTGGGTGAGATTGTACGAACACAAAAATATTTTGGCAAATTAAACTATGGTCTGTAAATATGATGCAATTCCAGCTACCCATTTAGTACAACAGCAAGGATAGATACAACACAAGCAGACACCATCTAGGAAATAAAGACTAAAATGGAACTTTGGCGAAAAATATTGATGATACAGTAAAATATCATAGAAAAGGGGCAACATAACAATAAAAAACAAAATGAAATGAAAGAAATTTGCAAAAGAAACAGCTAGCAAAATCAAGTGACCAAGCTGAACAAAATATTGATGATACAGTAAAATATCATCGAAAAGGGCCAATGCAACAATAAAAAGCAAATGAAATGAAAGAAATTTGAGAAAAGAAACAGCTAGCAAAATCAAGTGACCATGCTGCCAGATTAACTTTCATCAAGGATTATCTTTAATTGGTATTGTTTGGGATTTTAAAAGAAAACATGTGCAGACATGCATAATGAGCTGTCCTCATTCTAGCATTCCCAACACAATTACAAAGCATTTACCTGTTTAATGATTGTTTGAGCTCCTTAATCTTCTGTTGAGTCATCTCCCCCCTTGAGAAATCAAAAACCTCTTCACTTAGAAGCTGAAGAAAACAAATCCGATAAATTACTGGTTGCAATTGAAACCATAAGAAGCTTAATTAAAAAATTTAAATTGAAAAAGGCGTCACCTTCAATATAGCCATACAATTCTCACAAATTGTTTCACTAGTTTTAGCAGCGGAAACGAGATCAGGAATGAAGCTTCGCCATCTTGCCGGCCAATCGTGCTTCAAAATCTGTGTAGTGAGGATAAAAATTCATGGCTATGAAAGCAAGCAATTTAACTGCAAAATTTGGATGCCCACAAACTTTTTGAAGAGAGCTTTGAAGTAATACAAGTAAAATCAACCAAGACTCAATTCATAAAATGGGATTTAGGCAGCACCATGAACATTAAATTACAAGCTCAATACCCAAAAAAGGGCACATTCTCATCATGCTTGCAAAATATAAATTATTGTTGAAAGTACAAACCTGCACTAATATGATATTGAGTTTGTTGACATACAGCCTCTCCAACCGAAAAGAAGCCCCATTGCTTGAAAGCTATGTAACAGAAACCAGACATAAGAAGAATGTATGTATGCAATAAAAGCATTTCTAGAACCAAACATATACATATACTAAGCATTTCCTCCAAAAAATTTACAACAAAAATTACCTGTACAATTACATCAGAAATGTAATTTTTCATTCCATCTCGCTGTTCCACAGGCAATGCATTCCATCTATACTTGATAACACCTTCTAAAACCTGCAGGTAGAAGCAAAGCACCAACGCAACCAAATATGTCATCAAATTGCATCAATCATATACCTTGATAAAAAAAAATTATGTAAAGACTTTGGTAGATTAAACAAGGAACAAAGAGAGAGGGGGGGGAGAAATATCCACTTTCAATGATGTTCAGATATATTAGCTAATAAGTTGATACATAAATTGATATGCAACAAACCTGCAAGGCAAAGAACTTGGTATTTAGGTTTTTTGTGTTCTGTAGAATGTGCACTACTTGGAGCCACATATCAGGGTTATTTTGCAAGTCCCGTAGGATTTGGTCCGCAGCTGATCTCTGTGTACACAACACAAAGGCCAAAAAAGAATTATGAGAAAATAGCAACTTATAGTTACAAAAATATGCATGCACATACTACAGGCAATGCATGCCACTTACAGGGAAAACAACATACATCCACGTTAAGAGGCCAAAATAATTTTTTAGTGAACCATTAGTCTTAGAATTGATTTGAGTCAAGATAATTTGGTGCACCTTATCAAGAAGTCCACGGCACATTATCAACATTGTCCCAAAAAAAAAGTACATAATTCTAGTACTAAAAATTATAACCATCATAAGATGTTGTAATTCACGGTGGGAATAAGAACACAACTAGGAAAAAGAAATTGATGAAAATAATTACAACTTTACTCGTAAATTTCAGTTTCAGGCAAAAAGAAAAAAAACAAAAACAAATGAAGGACATGCTTAAGACCCAGTAAAAAACATGAAGGTCATGCTTAAGACCCAGTTCTTTTAGCAACCAAACACAATGTTATGACATAAGTTAATTGGGAAAAAGAAAATCATCAAGCCATCTTCTTACTAGCAATCGAAGCTAAATACGTCGCATTCGTGATGCGTAACTAAATCCTTAAACCCAATTTGTTTCCACCAGAAATTCTGCTCTAAAAAAAATAAACCTAATTGCTACTAAGAAAGAAAAAAGCACCATAATGAGGCATAGCAGTATTAAACCCTAAGACAGTAGAAATCCAACTTCACTCCGTTTCGCCGTACTATCTCACAATGAACAGAACAAAAATAATAAATTATCATCGTAACTCAGTTGAAGTAGAGCAAGTGTGAACTAAACCGTGCGCCTCCAGAAACAAAATTAACCCCCACAATTTTCCCTAACGTTCTCGGAAAAAGAGGAGGCAAACACTGACCTCTTCCTTAGATCCGGTGCCATAGAAGGCCGCAACGGTGGCATCGAGCAAGCCGACGTCAATCGGTTGGCTCAAATCCCTAAGCTTCTCGGCCGCCATATTCAGAAAGACAGTGTGATATATTAAACCACACTCCGATAAACCCTAGAACCAGAGACACTGCACGCAAGGACCAATGGAAAAGGAAAAAAAAATGAAAAAAAAACCCTAGGAAATAGGAAGATTCTAGTAGTAGGAAAAAAATGGGGGGAGATAATGGTTTTAGAGAGAGAAAGCAGAGAGCGTGTCTTTATAGAATGTAGAGAGTGACCGAGAGAGGGAAATAAAAGACAGCTTGAAAATGAAGCAGAGCAGAGGAGTTTGAAGGGTTGGGGGTTTAATTTTAATTTTTATATCTAATTTTTTAATTATTTTTTTATTTTATTTGGCTTTTGGTTTTGGGCTGTGCCTTTGCCTGTGCCAGCCCTTCCCTCCACTTTATATCGAGGAAGACTGCGACTCACTGAGTGAGCTTTGAGTTTGAGGGGTGAGAGTTCGCGCCTGTTTGGCTGTTGCAAAATTGTGCCCCGATTTATAGTAAAAGCGAGAGGTATAGATTTTGGGCCCTGGATATTGTTTGGCGATACTGATTGACTTATACCGTGGACGGATAAAGAAAATTTAAAGCTGCTATTTACTACTTAGAGCTTGGATAGCGTGACTTTTGTTGGTCAATACTCAACTGCATTTGAGATGCGGAATTGTATCGGATCATATATAATTGATAGAATTATATCAGATAGAATTAGATTTGTTTAATGTATAAGGTATTTGTTACAGTTTCAGATTAAATAAAATTTAATATTATGTGTTTGGTATAGTATTGTATTGGATTGTATTTTAATTTGTTTTAAATATTTTAAAAAGTAATTTAAATAAATATGATATATATTATAATATAATTCTAATCATAAATTTAATATAACATAATATTATATTTTTACAGAAAAATTAAAACATAATATAATATAAATATGTTCATAACAAACAAAAAAAGCTACTAAAAAAATAATTAACTTAATACATATGTTATAATATACTCATAACAACTACTCTAAATATGTAACTCACAAGTAAACCAATGATAAATGAACATATATTTATACTTTGATAATTGAGTGCACTTGTGATTAACTTTCATTTCTATTGTAGAGCATTTATTATTATTTTTAATTGTGCATTCAATGTATAAAACATAAGCTATTTTTGTTTTATCTATTGAATAATATGATTTGTGTAAGTTGCCTTTAAATCCATTAATTTATTTTTTACATTTTGTCTATTAGCCATAAATTTTTGGTTGTTTTTCTTTGAAAACAATATATACTTTTTGATACGTCGTTATAAGTCTCTACACAAACAAAATATGTTAGTGTAATTTCTACAACATAAATAACAAAAATATTGGATACATTATAAAATAAATAACCGTAACATCATTGTTATTAATATTGTTCATATCTATATAAATAATTCAAAATAGATCCATAATAAACTATGCATTCTATACAACTAATATCACGTCAATAAAAATGAACATTACATACAAGTAATGCTCATGATAACGAAAATATATATAAACATTAAAAAGCGAGATAATATTTCAAAATACTTAGACAATGTTTTTTCAAAATGATGCTCACAACCAACAGATGAATTTCCAATCAACACATAAATGAATTCAACTTTTTCTTCATCGTCATCTAATCTATTGAATACATCAAACTTATATGGTTTCTCACTAAAAAAATTTATGGTATTAATTATAACCCCAACCAAAAGCCCCAGACTTCTAAGTTCAGTATGCAAAACTTGTTACATTTCTTCAACCAATAGATGAACCTCCAATCAACTAAAAATAAACTCAACTTTTTTCTTCATCGATCATTTGCTTCAATGATTCAACAATGTTATCCAACTCATTAGATATTCCATTTGATGGTCTAGATCTCTTTCTATGATTGATCTGCTGAGAATGTGAAGTTTGACCTACTGACATTCAAAAATTCTCCTAACCTTCTCCAATGTCAATTGGATGAGTTTTAGTTTCATCATCAGCATCATGAAGATTGACAACTATGTTAGCTGGAGTTTTAGCATCTCTGTCAGTCACATGTTCTAATCCAAATATATTAATCAGCATTTCATACATGAAAAATTGTTTATCTCTCCATCCATTAGCATCCTTGTTACTTTATATAATGATATAAACATAAACGGCAATAACAAAATTATGACAGAAACTTTGACAATTAAATTCACATAGAAAATTAAATGTGTTCTTATCTATTCTAAGTTGATTGACACATTCAATATCATTATCACCTATATTATTATCCAAAACATTTAAACAAGTTTCATACCTAGTGAATGTATAATTCTTAAGTACATACTTTCAAAAAGCCTATGCACTAAAATATAGGTCATCATTACATGCACCAAACAAGTAATCATCTTTCCCAAATGCATATTCTTTGCAATCAAGTATAGTATAATCTTTTTTTCCTCATCCATTTTTAAAACGAAAAAAGAAAAAATCAGTTAATAATACTTGAATAGCAATTGGAAATCTGCTAAGATCATGTACGAAGAGATGTGCATCAAACCTTATAAAACAAATTGAAAGTATAACACTTTTTGTATCAGCTAGCAAAAAATGAACAAAGCTTCAGATTAAAGAATTTCTATCAAAGTAAAGGTGCTAGCTTTGAGAGAAAAGTTTACACGGTTAGCATATACTTTGTAACTTGAAAAATATCCTAATTTTATAAAATTATTTTCTTTGGTTACTAAAGGTGATAACTATTTTTTTTCCTTGTCACATACATATATTGATTATTTTTCTAACAAATAGCAACTAGCTACTAATGTGACCATCATTCCAGCTTTTGCTGAAACAGTAATGGGATATTTGTAAATCAATATTAAACAATCTTCTTTGGCACATTTGTACAAATACATGGAGAGCACACAGAGCTTAAACACCCAAACTAAAAACAAGCATTCGGTATAGCCTCGCAACAAAGGAAACTAGTAAAACAAGGAACCCAACTTAATTTATTCAAAGGATAAAACAAAACCATAATTCATGACAAGCAATAGAATTTAGCATTAAAAAATATAAAGACAAAAAAGAAAGCAAAAGCTCTTCGGTCCATGACTTAGGTCATGTTTGGTATAGCTTTTAGAAAGCCAAAAGTAGTTTTTAGAGCTTAAAAGCTGATTCTGAAAGTGTTTGGATAATTTTATAAAAGTGCTTATGGCCTCCATAAACCCTTTTTATCAAAGCCAATGAAAACTAGCTTATCTAGGAAGCACTTTTGGATAAGCAGAAGAAAAACAAAAGTTATGCCAAACAAGGCCTTACTCTTCTTGACTTGTGAAATTTATTGTGGAAAAATTTGTGAAATTTAATGTGGAAAAGTTTGTGAAATTTAATGTCTAAGAAAAGTACTCATATTTTGGGGATATTATCACAAGAAGTCTCTAAACTATATCGAGTTTTACAACTTCATCCCAATTTGTTTTTTTTAACTTTCGTCCTCAAACTTATATTTGTTTGTTACCGTATTTTTTTTTTTTCAGGTTTCCATTCAATTTTAGCCTTAAAACTCACGTGTGAGTCACATGAAGCATATTTTAAGAGTTAATGGCGTACTTTCAGACCATATGATGATATGACTTTATTATTTTGCCAAGCTCTTTTTATTTATGATCCACCATCCACTGTGCTTGAACTGCCTCGACGATTTGCAATGCAGCAGCATCTCACCCACCATTCATGGTACTACCACTATTATTTCCAGCATCATTGTTCGACAACCATATCATCTCTGTAAATACCCAAAAATCATAATCAGATTTTGTTCTTCATAAGAATTTATATACCTGTTGTATATATATGAACTAAATGGGTACCTGAAAGAATACATCGGTAGGCCACCTGAGGATTTTGACTGTCCAATAAGCCAATTTGTCCATGAATGATTTTCGGACATGGTGTTTAGTCGATTAATAAAGATGTTAGATTTGTAAGTCTCCCATGGATTCCAAACATCGAAACCGCACAACAAATAAATCAATACCCATAAACAAATTTCAACATATTCCAATAAATATTCTCAATAATAATAATAAATAAATAAATAAATGATCATGCCTTGAAGCAGGTCCACTTCTAGTATGAACCATTTTCTTTGGTGACCCTATGGGGAAGAACGCTCCAGTAGCTGACAATTCCCTTCTCGTCCTTACCATCAAGACCATCGGCTTCGATCGAAATCGACTCGGATTTGGGCTGCTTTTCATGCTATTTTTCCTTTTATTGATTCAGTGCTAGAGTGCTCTAACTCTTAGCGCCATAAAATAGCATGTTTGCGTGTAGTAAAAGGTTGTGGTCTTTGGCCATATTGGAACATCCGCCAGAGAAAAAATACCCTTTTTCTTCGAGACCAACGATGATCCGTCGGCAATGGCATTTGGGGTTATAGTGGAGAAAAGTGCGTGCCTGCCATGCCCAACATGGAAATGGCCAGTTGCTTGCTGGCCCCACTGGGACTCATCATCACCATCATGATGAGGAACAGTTCAAACATAAAGAAGAATATCATATCAAAAAGAGAGATTGAAGAAAGAATGATAGAGTAGGAGACCAAGAAACTTGGGGGAAAAGAAAAGTGATTTGTGATGCAAAGGTGGATCAGAAATAAATCCAGCTTGGCAAAATAATAAAGCCATATCATCTTATAGTGTGAAAGTATGCCATTAACCCTTAAAATATGCCTCACGAGACTTAAACGTAGGTTTTAACAATAAAATTGAACGAAAACCTGAGAAATGAGTTACGATGACAAACGAATATAAGTTTGAGGACGGAAGTGAGAAAAAAAAAGTTTTGGAACGAAGTTGTAAAATCCGATATAGTTTAGGGACTTCTAGTGATAATATTCTTATATTTTATCACAATTGATTTGGACTAAATATTGATAAAATTTTGTTGTTCAACTTTATATTGTTTACTGAGATATTTATCATATATTATTTGGCATAAATGTGAAATGAAAGGACCCATTATAACCCATAAAAGTGAGAATAATTTGATCAAGCAAAAGTTACAAAATAAAAAGAAAAAGGATAACAAGCAGAAGTTCATCCAGTCACAATAAACCCAACATTCCAAAACTCAACACACCAATAACTTTTTCAACAAAATCAAGTCTAGTTGGGGAGGCTAAACCTGGAAGTAGATCAAATATTGTCAAAAACATAAACGAAAACAAGAAGCGAAAGGCGATAATGAGAAGCCTAGAGTGAGAACGAGAAGCGGAGGGCAAGAATGTATATGATAGCTCCTAGTCCTAGTCCGAGTGTTCAAATCTAGTATAATAAAGGGGGAATTCAATTTCCAATTGAATGGGGTTCTAAGTGTGGGGCCAAATTTGCTTATCCTTTTTGGATTGACAGCACTAAACACCATATAAGCATCAAAATAGGATAAAAATATCCAATATCTTTCTTAATATGACGTTCTTAACACTGCCGAAATGGTTTGTTTGCCATAATTTTTAATAACTATAAGTTGTTTTTTAACTTTTAAAAGTATTTGAACAATTTTTTAAAAATACTTCAGGCCTTCAGATGAGCTTCTATCCAAAGCCAATAAAAATTACTTCATTAAACACTTTTAAAAAAGCAAAGCAAAAAAAAAAAAAAAAAAAAA